>MU225213.1:371208-408368 GCA_018584345.1 Thuja plicata | reverse complement strand
TCATTTGGTAAAGAGGAGATAGGGTTTGGTTAACTGAAGAGTTAATTATGAGTTGCCTTTTTGAACTGAAGAGGTGGGTGAAGTTACCCATGTGGACTAGAGAGATGGGTGGAGTAACCCATGTGATTTAATTGGAGTTATCTCTTTGAAGATAAATGAGTATTTAATTCATTTATTTAATAATTGTTTTCAACATGTGAGATAATTGAATTCTTTTTAATTAAGAATTGCTTTATTTGATGAAATTAAATTAGTTTAATTGGAAGAATTTAATTAGTAAGTTTAAATATTTGGATTTAAACTATAGGAAATTGAGTTTAATTAAATAATGATAATTAATCAATTAAAGCTAATTAATTAAATAAAATTAATTATTTAATTAATTTTTGGAATTGGATTAGATGATTTGAGGAATGAATTTAGAAGAAAATAGATGATTAATTAATGATTAAAAAACCATTAATTAATAGATGAAAATTAGTGTTTTTAATGTAAAGTCGCAAGCCTGTCCATTTTAGGGTGTCTACAGCTTGCTTGAGCTTCACTTGAGAATGCTTGATCTCAATTAGGAATGCTTGATGCTTGATTAGAAGACTTAGAGAAAATGAGAGAGAAAGCTTTTCTTTTATATGGAATTAGGGCACAATCTCCTAAGGAGGCCTACATAGGAGGATTAAATTCCCATTAAAGCCTTTACCCCTATGAGAGGACCTATATTAAATATAATTTAGGAATCAATGCTTTAGAACCCGAAACAGCCAACCCGGAAGCGGGAAATACTTTTTGCAAAGGCTGACCTCCTGAAACTGCAAGACCCTAGGATCTAAATCCTCGGTCAAGGTCCAGGTCGACCCTGACCTAGGTCAGGGTTGAGGTCGACATAGACCTAAAATGTCAACCTTGACCCTGAAGCCCAAAATCACCAGTCTACAATCCAGAATGCAGAAATTAGGCCAAACAGGAGTGGAAAGAGGAACAGAATAGGGAGAAAGCCATGTCAAGATCAGGAACCCATTGAAGGCGCTTTCCATGACCCCAAACCACTTACTCGGAAGGCTAAACACGTCTACAATGGAAGTTCTTCCATTTTCTGACTATACATATCTTAACCACAAAGGTGCCCTGAATATACATAGGCTCCTGCATAATAAGAAGAGTTTGAAGACCAATGCCCTTCTAGGCTGGCCTGTGAATAGGATATCCTGAAGAAATACAATGCCTAACAAGGATTTTCCAAGCTTCATCTCTTGTGAGAGCACAAATAACCCATTTAGCACAAAGAGCGATCCCTTACTTCTGAGCGAAGAGAAGACTGAGGCCACTAGACTCTCTGGGAAGACAACAATAATCCCAAGCAACTGTGTGGAGCCCATGACCATCGGCTCTCGAAGCCCAGAGGAAATCTTTGAGAAGGCACTACAACTTAAGGTAATAGGATTTAGGAGGAGCCCAACATGAAGAATAGTAAACATGATTAGAAGCCAAGACCTTAGAACAAATTTGGAATTTCCCTGCAAGAGAGAGGGGTTTAGAAATCCAATACTAAAGCTTCTTTCAATTTTAGCAACCACAAAATTCCATAAATCCACAAAAGAGCCTTAAAAAGAAAAGGGAATGCCCAGGAAGCGAAAAACTTCCCCATGTTGAACCCACTTCCAATCAAAATTAGCCAGCCAAGGAGGGGCTGGAAGAATAGATTTTCTATAATAGAGGGCCTTATGCCATTGAATAGAAGACCCAGAGGCCTTACAAAAAGTATCCAATCGTTGCAAGGAATTAGAGACATTTTCCTCACCCTTGAGGAGAGTGAGGAAGGAATCGTCAGCAAAGTGACCATTGACAAGCTGGGAAGAAGAATCCAGAAGAGAGATGCCTTGCACTAGACCAGAGGAAATAGAATTGGCAAGCAGGTAACCAAAGCCTTCAGCAACAAGCACATACAATGCAGGAGCCAGCGGGCAACCCTAGAAAATGGACCTAAAAATCCCAAAGGTGTCAGACTAGGTACCATTAATAGATATGCACATAGAGGCATCACCAAAAAGCATTTCCACAGACTGCAAAAAAATGGGTACAAAACCAATAGCTTGTAGCATGGAAAGAATGAAAGGTCATTCAATGTGATCATAAGCTTTGGCAAAGTCAATTTTGAGAAACAAAGTGTGTTTCTTGGACTGACGAGCTCATTCCATTCCATCCCAGACAACTATAATTTGGCAAGGATATATCTAGATTTAATGAAACCAGATTTCTCTAGACGGACAATAAGAGGAAGGAGATGTTTGATTTCAAGAGCTAAAGCCTTAGCAATGATCTTGTATGAAACATTCAACAAAGTGATGGGCTTCGAGTTACAAATATCTTCGGGATCACCAACTTTAGGTATGAATTTAATATTTCCTTTATTAATAATAGCACCCAGACTTTTATTATGGTAGGCTTTGAGATACACTCTATGTAGGTTAGGACCTATATCATCCCATAAATGTTTGTAGAATTCACATGCCAAGCCATCACACCCAGGGGACTTGTCATTATCCATAGAAAATATAGCCTCTTTTAGGTCACTAATGGTGAGAAGTTGCTCATAGAATGCACACTACTTGACTGCCATGAGGTTTGGAGTAACAATAATACACACCTTGAGAGCCTTTTCCAAAGTGACCAAGTTTCCTTGTGAAGAAAACACTTTTTCATAGTGTTGAACAAAAGCTTGAAGAATATCAAGAATATCTGAGAGAGTTTCATGACCATGTTTGATTTTTTTGATCCCAAAGTTGGTATGTCAAGCTCTTAGAGCGTGAAAAAACCCTTTAGAAGATTTATCGCCCACCTCCAACCAGTGGAGGTGCACTTTGATTTGAGCTCCCCGAGCAGCATAGTTGTAAGCAATTTTCTTCTTATGGAAAAGCTGCACAAGTTTAAGTTGAAGATCAGAATCAAAGGGATTCAAAGTGAGAGCTTTTGCGTTAGCTTCATAAGAATTTTTCTTGTACAGTGTAAACTGGCAGTCGTAGATGCAGAGAAATATGGAAGTATGGGTGATGACATCATTCCACCAAGAGATCCACCTAGAGTGGTTGTATGGCCGGGGCTCTAAATTCCAGACTCAAAGAATGTGAGCAATGGTGGAAGCATGATTCAGCATGGACGTGTTGAGAAAAAATTGAGTTCTAACAACCCACCAAGCAGAAGATTGCCACATAATGGAAAAAAAGATGGGGTAATGATCGGACAAGGTCACATCTAGAAAAGGAATGACAAGTAACTCCCGATCTTTAGAAAAAGAGAAAAAATATTATGCAGTTATCATAGCACAATCAAGTATCTTAAATATGCGGTCAGAACCAGCTCTAAAATTAGACCAAGTGTGCCAGACCCCACTTTGCTGATTGTGGTTAGCATTGGGATCAAAAAGGCCTAATTTATTATGCATATAGTACCACACTTCCCACTCTCCATCTTTCCATCAAAAACAAAAAATCTCTTTCTTGTCAGAGGCTAGCTCAACCATATTAAAGTCCCTACACATCACCCAAGTTGCTGGAGGAAAATTATCTGCCAACCAACACCAAAGTTGAGATCTTTCCACAGCATCATTGAGAGCATAAACATTAACTATACCAAAGGAATGATTGAAGGATAGAAAAATTCAAGTGAATCACTACATTGGATCATAACCATGCACAACAATAGTAGATTGAAGGCAATGTGACATAATAGTAATGACACTGCCTTTACCAGCTTCATGCTGAGAAGAAAACACAATGTCGTCCATCTATATGACATGACAGGAAGAAGTAAGCAAAAATCTAGAAATTTTAACTTCCTACATACATAAAACATCTAGACTACAAATTTTGCAATGGGTATCCTGAACATAGTACTTTCTGAAAAGGTCGGTCAAACCTCGCACATTCCAGGAAAACAAAATTCATGAAAATTATTGTTTGTATTCCTCTTCCTCAAGAGAAGAGAAACTATTTTGAAACAAGGTTGGAATGGAACCAAAGTTGGTGGGTAAATCTCCAAAGGAGACATACCACCACTTTTCATCTGGGTCTTCTGCATGACCATCAAGGCTGCGAGAATGACACAATGTTTGCGAAGAAATAATTGAAGACACAGCTTGCAAAGTGTGCACCACTACTAGGGTGGTAGACCACGCAACTGGAGATTTCCCCTGTGAATTAGGGTTTGAAATTTGTGGCACTACTGACGGCCCTTTGGAAATAGGTATTTTCTCTCCAGTTGGACGAGGCGGCAGAGGAACAAAAGTGGAAGCGGCGGGTGCCTGCTTGGGAGCTGAAGAGGTCTTGCCTTTTCACACAACCATAGTCAATTCTTCCTTCTTTCCACCCTCTAAAATTTTAGCAAGCATTTCCTTTGGTTGTGACTTGACCCGAGGAATAGACAAAGGGCAATCCTTAGTCTTATGCTCCACCGAATGACACTTATAGCAAGTGTTCGACAGGTTCAAATAAATCACCTTCTGAGAAAAGGTGTGGGTACCAACTTGTATCTCAACAGAGTCTTTGAGGTCCTTGGAAAGGTTGACCTTAATACAAACACGCTTCTGCAGACGAGCATTGAAAAATTTATCATGTTTCGTGATAACGAATTTGCCAAGGGTTTTGGAAATAGACTCAATAAATGGCCAACATGGCAATGGGAGAGCAGGAAACTCAACCCAGATAGGAACCCTAAGTTTATTTTCATCTGAGACAGTGAAATCTCAAGACCACCTCTGAAACACAAGCAAAGAGGACCGAATCGTCCAAGGGCCATGACTGAAGACTACCTCTGCTTGGGAAGGGTTAGCAAAATGAAATAGGAAAAAACCTTTAGTAAGGTTTTGAATACCTTCAAGGCGGACTCCATGAGGAGTCCATCACTTGTTGACCCAATCTTTGAGAATACTTTCAGGTGGAGTGCAACCCAAAAAATACCCTATCAAGTTATGTTTCTCTAACCAATCACAAGCAGCATCAAATTCTTGCATGTTAAGCACAATATCAGGGTTACCTCATGGAAAACCTTCGGGATGAACTTGCGTGGTTGTTTTTTCAAAGGAGGTGCCATGACTTTCCAAAGAATCAACTCGAGGACCAGCATCAACTGTTGGGCCGAATTTGGCCGGAGCCATTATAAATTAACCCTAATGAGAACTCCTGCAGTAATTGCGATATGACAGGTGGGAAACTTAGGAGAAAAGAGAAGACAGAGAGTCATACGCATGAAACCCTAGAAGAGAAAAAATTCATATATTTATATAACAGAATATGGAATGAAAATTTTCCTTATTTTACTATTTAATATAATATTGAAGGAAAGTTTCCTTATTATCGGATATAATAGGGAGCTGATAATAAAGGAATTTTCATACGAGAAAGTAAATTTGTTTAATAGGATCTAGAATGAAAGTTTCCTTATTTTATAAAATAGTCGAAGGTGATAATAAAATAATTTTCATATTAGAAAGCAATTTGTTTAGTAGAATATGGAATGAAAATTTCTTATTTTTCCTTATAAAATAGTTGGATATGATAATAAAATAATTTTATATTAAAAATATAATTTCTTTTTATGGTGTAAAATTAAAATTTTATTATTTTATTCTATAAAATAATTAAGAAGTGGTAATAAAATAATTTCTTATTAGAGTGTATTTTTTTTGTAATAGATAAAAAGGGCAATTTTAGTATTAGACAAATTGCGCATGAGTTAAAGAAATTCAACTAAATTTATTGGAAGTCATAATTAATTTAAAGGCTAAGATTGTTAAAAGTTATTTTCATGGTTAGAAAAAGTTACAAATTTTATTTTGGTCATGATTTGCAACTTATCATTTTTATGCTCTCTTTATCTATCTCCTATGTTGATGATGGATCACAAAAAGTGATTGTTTCATGGATGCAAAATATTATATATATAATCAAAAAACCCTAGAGATCAATATTACAATTGTCCTAACCTTAATCCTAACCATAATTGTTAAACCACAATCCTCTTGCATTAGACTTCCATATCCTGATCAAGACTCATATTATCAGCCTTTAACATTATTTTCACTTTCTCACATCACGATAGCTCTGTCATTACTCATTGTCTAGTTTTCTAATCTCTTTTCATGGTTTCTTTTCTCTTCATTCATGGAATTTGGATGTCACTTTATCATTACCAATTGCTTTGTTATTTTGTTTTGGAGGTGTTTGTTGTTGTTTAATTATGATTAATCCTTGAATCTAGGATTTAGTAACACTACAAGATTTGACTCCATTTTCCTATGAATGTTTGGTGACATATCGACAAAATAGTGTTGAATTACTGATGAAACTTTTATTTAAATTTTTTCACTTTAACAACCACTTAATTTTATGTTGAAACCACGACGTAGAATCGTTAGTCAATGCCAAGAAATATGAATTACATTGTTCAACATAAAATTGACCTAGGTTGGTTACTTTTGCGATGCAATTTTGTTGAACAACTTCGTCCATTTATCAACAAAATATACATTGTTTGTCGTTCGTTGTTTTGTGAAATGACGAAGACATCATTTTGCAAAGACAAAAAACAAGAGTTGTGAAATAACGAACCCATTTGAAATTGATGAAAAAGACATTTTTCATTGTTTTTTGAAATAGCAAAGTCATCGTTGTTTCACAAAGATAGAAGATAAGGGCTGCAAAATAGCGAACCCATTTGAAATCGTCAGAAAAAACCAAACTTTCGTCAGGTTTTCAACAAGGATGAGGAAACTTTCATTGTCATTAAAAAAAAACAAAGTCAAATGTACAACAACATCGTCGCAAATTTATATGGTTCATCAAGCTATTGACATCGAAATTGCAACGAAACCCTATGCTTTTAAAAAAAAAATTATTCAAAATTTTAAAAAAAATTAGAAAAATTCTACCACCATCCATGACTAACCCTCCCCAACCACCATCTCCCCCTCCACCACTATTTGTGGGTGAAAATTCATAGCTTAGAGATCATTCAAAGGAAACATGTTTTTCATATTTTTTTTCTATGCTATTTTATCCCCACTATATTAGTGAGTATCAGTTTGGGGAAATCCAACAAGGAATAATTTACAACAACAAAATAATTTGTTAATATAAATAATATTAATGGTAAATATTTCATCCTTTATTTACTAGTGATGAACTAACAACAAAAATAGATGAAAAAATATGACATATACGACATGCCTTAACATCTGTGAGATTGCTACATTGGATAAACCATTCATAACCTTCAAGTTCACCAAAAATAATACAATAGAGAGAAGATTTTTTTGGGATCCTTCATAAAGGGGCTCATATTCCTTCTCAAGTACATGTACATCATGAACATCATCAAAGTCATCTCGATCATCATGATCAGCTATGCCACTAAATGTGTCATGGATCAATGTATTTGTACCATCATCTTCAACTGTGTTTTCTGGCACATGATCATCTTCTTCCATAGGATCATTAAATTCATCTTTGATATTCATAGGTCCATTTTCCTTCTCTTGAAAAACCACAAATTATTAGGCTTCATTAGCTTAGGAAGATATCTTACAACATTAGTAGCGCTAACCTTCACCATATTATCAAAGTTTACATGAAAAAATATTCTATGCCACAACCAATTGTCATCAAAATTTGGAATCAAACATTTATTCTCAACAATATTCAAATGAAATAGATTACCAGTTGTTTGTGTACCCGATGCAATAATCTTTCTATTTCTTCCAATGATTTTGCATGCTCCTTCTATGAATTATAGTTTGTAACCCTTTTCCAGTAGTTGTCCAACACTCAACAAGTTATGGCTTAATCCTTCAACATAAAAAACATCACCAATATTGTTTTTACCATCAAGATTAATAGATCATTTCCCTTTTATCAAGAAAGGCATGTTGTTACCGAACCTAACAACACCACCATCATAATCTTCAAGCTTCACAAACTTATTTTTATCACCAGTCATATGATGTGAACATCCACTATCAATGACCCATTCATCTATTTTAACAACATGTGAAACCAATGCTTTCTCTTCCTTAGTATTATCTTCTTTAATAACAATAAACACAATCTCTTCATCACTAGCACTAGATTCATCATCAGCCACACCTTCTTTAGCAAAATAAAAATTTCTATGATCCTTAGGATAAATTTATTAGATTTGACCTTAGATTCCTTCAAAACTTTATTTGGACATCTAGATGCAATGTGACCAATCTTATTACAATAAAAATATTTCAAAGGTAACTTTCCTTCATACTCACCAGAGCCTTTAGGGAATCTTATTACAATCAAGGCTTCAAGTTTATCAATCTTTCTTTTCTCTTCCATGATCTCTTCCCATTTCTTAGCATAATAGTTGTCTTTTATTACTCTATAGGAGCTCTCTCCCTAATCATGCTTGGTCACACTATCTTTGAATGCAACATAAACTTTTAGAAGTTCCTTAGCAAGAACGGTCATCTCATAATCATATAATATACCCATCAAGGCTTCTTTTGTAATGTCTTTCATAGTCATAACTTTTTCAATACCTGCAAATTTTTCACTGTAACATGTAGGCAATGAACTCATAATTTTGTATATAACTTCAGTATCTTCCAAGGTACCACCAGCACATAGATTGAACAAACCTGATCATTCACCTTATGAAAATAGGATGATATAGTCTCAGTTTCACTCATCTTCATATCCTCGTACTTTTCTTTTAGTCCCTGCAACTTAGCTTTCTTTACATACTTGTCACCTTCAAAAATATTATCCAGTTAAGTACATACCTCATGCACTGTCCTCAATCCATAGATGTGAGAACATTTTGTATCTGACAAGGTACTAACCAAAGCTTCCCTTGCTACATATTTTCCTTGAATTTATTATTCTCATCAGTAGTAGCCTGAGTTAGATCGTTAGGAATATAATAAGTTGACTATTTGATCTCCCAATATTTATCTCCCATGCATATTATATAAGTAGTCATTTGATCCTTCCATATCAAGTAATTGGTTCGATGAAACTTTTGACTGTCTTTCCTAACTCTCTTCATGTCGAATCTCCTTCAAGTGATTAAGCTCCTCCAAAGGACTTAGCTCTGATACCAATTTTTAGGCCCAAAGAAGACAAAAAAAACTGAGAGGGTGAGGTGAATCAATTGTATTCACAGTTATTAAAACATTAACAATTGAATCACTTACAGATCTGAAAGATAAACAATAATGCAAGATCCACAATATACAACTCACAACTCCATATTTTTTTATGAGGAAACTCAGTTAAGGGAAAACCCTGGTGGGAGTCCAACCCACAAGATAGATGTACTTTATTAAAAGTAATGCTCACTTAAGCTTAAATAATAAAAAATAAGAATGAACTTGTATCCACAGACCCACTTCCCATAGCACCTACTCACAATACAATGATCTAAACCTCAGTTGGGTTCACCAATCAATCTCGGATAATAGTTACAAAGGGTGGATAAATTCTCCAATACAAATGAACTTACTTACAACATCTCCTATGCTAATACAATTCCAATGAAGTATAATTTTTACCTCAGTTGCATAATACAAACATCTATTTCCACTACATAGTAGTCACACATCACAATCATAAAATATTGTCCATTTATACATATTACAATGAATAACAACAACAACAACAAGAAGGTCAGCCAAGACCTATACAAATAAATGATATGAATACTAAGCTCAAACACCAATGCGATCTAGAAATCAAGTCGGTCTAGACTTAGATAGGAGACAAAACATCATCCTCAAACACGCAACAACATTTCCAAATCTACGCCAGGAACTGGAACATGTTACTTCACAAAGTCAGCTAAGACCTAAATGAAGAAACACTAACACACTCAACAAATCACCAAATACGATCACCAAGAATCATCAAGATAGTCATAACATTATCCAAGAACACCAACGAGAATCATGAATAACCTCTCAAACCTCCATAACATCTTAACCTTGAAATCCAGACTCATCTCTATATTGTTCATCACTGAACGCTAAACTCTATCACACCAAAATAATAGCTTGGAGAACTCTAAATCATGAACAACACTAGTTGAGGAAACAACATTAAGTCCCAAAGAATCCACCAAATTCACATCCACTAAATAAACCAAACCTATCCATACCAAGAAAAAACTCAACCTCTAAAACATCCTAAACAACAAGAACACTGGAATACTGGTACCCAATAAATCAATCATAACTCACTCCAACCGCAATACAAAGCTTTGTAAGTTGACCAAAATGAAGTATAGACATATCTGAATCATCACATACGATCACAAAAAAAATTCTATAACATATCACCTAGACAACTAAAATCATATCAACTGAACAAAACACACTATCTCAATAGTATGTTAAAATCAATGACAAAACATTAATGTCAGCACACATAGACAAGGTCTAATCAACAATCTCTGACATGCTCAATAATCTTCCAACAGGAGGTACAAGAATCAACATGGGCAAATCTAAATAGTAATAAACATTTAATCTCATAATCCATAATGAACATATTGATGAAATAAAGTGATAGGTAACTACTTTGGAGAAAATGTTAAATAAGATATAACAACCTATAGATTAATCAAATGCATATTCATCCAAAGGAAAATTTTACAAAATACAACAATATGATCTTCCTTAGTAAAATGTATCACAATATTAAATTATAAATAAATAAAAATAGAATAGTTGTGGTAACATTGAATAGTTGTGGTAAAATGTATGATGGGTTGTTGTGGATAAATCAGACAATATGCTTTCGATTCGCTTCTATAGTTCTAGGGAGGATTTTTCCTGTGTTATCACTAATATGTATGTGTTGAAGAATATTATTCAATTGTGTATTTTCATTGATGTATACATAAATGTAGAGATGTTACAAAAATTTCTATACCTAACCGAGCACAGTCAGTGTATGCCAAGCTCTCTCGAGAATTGAAGAAGACTCATATATCAGCCAAAGTGATTTTAGTTCTAACCGAGTTCACTCAGGGATTTCAGTAATGGTCAGGCATTGAAGGATTACAATGTAAACTGAGTTATAAAATTATTGTCAGCCAACTAATAGGAGTTTACACTTTATGTTTAATTAGTTATATGTAGCTGACAGACTTAAGTTATACTATTTATTTGGAAGTTTTTTCAAGCCAACTTGACAAGGCTTATCATATATATACAAGGTCAAGTTTGGATTGAAAATGAAGAAGAAATATATGAAGGACTCCTTTGATATGAAGAGTGAAGGAAAAATAAGATGGAATTTTGATTAAGGACAGAACATCTAGACCGAGCTACAATAGAATATTCGATCAGTGAGGATCCATTTTAAAGCCAGAGTAGAGATCTGAATCAGCAAAGACAGTTACTTCTTCAAACAGGTCAATCCATTGTTACTCTCTAACAATTGTATCAGTGATCCAAATCTATTTACAAAGTAGACTTAACAGTCTTTCATAAATCCTCTCACAAGGTGGCATTTCTACATTGAAGTGTTTGAAGACCTCTAAAAAGGCCACTCCTAATAGGGTGATTAAATCCTCTAACACTGTCACACCTAACAGTGTGTTTTGTAACCTTTAACAGGGTTGGCTCCTAACAGGGCTCACTTCAATCTATGCAATTAGAGTTTCATCTATTTAAGATTTAATTCCTATCTATGCAATTAGAGTTTTAGCTATTTAAGAGATGAGGTGCAGTAATTATATAACTCTAGATGCATTGGTTGGAAGGCTAACAAGTTTTGCGTTGGACAATTTTGACAATTATTCTCCTAATCCTAGCAATTTTGAGTCTGCATTCAAAGCTAAATTAAACCTTGGTAAGATGGATAGAAACTCAAAAGGAAAATATATTGACAGTGATAGTGATGATGATTCTGATGATGAAGATCTAGAAATCATTGAAGCACTACTTGCAAAGAGAGCTACCAAAGGAAAAGGACAGTACTAAGGAAGAATACCATTTATTTGCTTTTCATGTGATGAGGTTGGTCACATTGTTGCTAAGTGTCCAAACAAAGAAAACAAATGTGAGAGAAAATTCAACAAGTACAAAAGTAAGAAAGATTTCAAAATCTATAAAAGCTACAAGGACAAAGGTAAGAAATCTTGTTATATTGAAAAATATTCTGATAGTGATGAAGATGAAGATGAAATGGTTTACATTGCTATTAAGGATGAGTCATCCAATGAAGAATATGAAAAGACTGCACTTTTCTCTCATATTAGCAAAAATGACACTTGGATAATTGATAGTGGTTGTTCTCACCACAGACTAGTGATAAAACTAAATTTGAACATCTTGAGCACTATGATGGTGGGAATGTCAATTTTGGGAATGAAGAACCTTTCTATGTGAAAGGTAAAGGTTGTATTCCTCTAACTGAAGGAATCAAATGTGATAATTCTTATTGGGTTGAAGGAATAAGGCATAATATACTAAGTGTGGCACAGCTGAATAACTTTGGTTTCAAGGTATAATTCATGAATGGTAAGGCCAAGCTCCTGGATGGTAAGGGAAACCTAGTTGGAACTGCCAGGCAAACAAAAGGTAATCTATTCTATCTTACTCTCACTGAAAGTTCATGTTTTATTGCACAAGTAGAAGAAAGCTAGTTATGGCATAAAATATTGTGTCATGTGAATTTTGATAACCTAGTCAACATAAGAAAGAACAAAAGAGTAAGAGGTATTCCTATTTTGAAGAAACCTGAATTGACAATATGCAAACAATGTCAAATTGGGAAGATGGGAAAAACTAGTTTCAAGAGCAAGAATTACAATACTGAAGAAGTCTTGGAGTTAGTGCATACTGATCTATGTGGGAAAATTGGAACAACAAGTTACAAGAGAGAATTATTTCATTCTGTTTTTTGATGACCATTCCAGAATGATGAATATTATGTTTCTCAAAGAAAAATTAGAAGCTTTTCAGAAGTTTAAGTGGTACCTTGCCAGAGTTGAGAAAGAAACAGGAAAGAAACTAAAGTGCCTAAGATCTAATAGAGGAGGCGAATTCATCTCTAATGAATTCAATGAATTCTGCAATGAAAGAGGAATCAAGAGACAAGTATCTACCCCAGGTACACCACAACAAAATGGGATAGCAAAAAGAAGAAACAGATCTATTATGGATTGTGCAAGAACCTTGATGATTGAAAAGAATGTTGCAACCAAATATTGGAAGGAAGCTATCAGCACTACAATTCAGACCTTAAATAGAGTTCAACTAAAGAAAGGTAGTGAGCAGACACCCTTTGAATTATGGTATGGCTTTAAACACAATGTTCATTATTTCAAAGTATTTGGAAGTAAATGTTACATCTTGAAGGAATCAAGAAATGGAAAATTTGATGTAAAAAGTGATGAAGGTATATTCCTAGGCTGCTCCTATAAAAGCAAAGCATATAAATGTTTGAATCTTGCTACTCAAAAATTCATAGAAAGCGTACATGTAAATTTTGATGAGTTTGCAGAGAGAAGTGAAGAACATAGCAGTAAAGATCCCGAGGACTACATAAACTTTGTGTATTATGAACCTGATACTATACCTAAGATACAGGTAATGGTGATTGGACAACAACCATGTCAACCATTTATTTCATCAGCACAAACCCTGTTGCAACCTATGCAACCCAAGCTGCTAATTATTAAAACTGAGTCACAAACAGAGGGAACCGAGTCTCAGATAGAACAAACTGAGTCACAGACAAAGGGAACCGAGTCGCAGACAAAGGCACTCGATTCTTAGACAGAGGCACCCAATTCTTAGACAGTGGAACCCGAGTCTTAGTTGGAAGAGCAGAACAAAATGTTTGAGCATGGTGAACAAAGTGGATCAAGCCCAAAATCAAAGAGAAAGGAACCTGTACTTGCCAAATATGTCAAAATGCATCATGCACCTGAGCAAATAATTAGAGATCAAGCATAAGGTATAATGACAAGGAACAAATTAAAAGTTACATGTTTGCTTAGTGAAATTGAACCTAGATCCATTAAAGATGTGTTGAATGATGAAAGTTGGATAGAAGCCATGAATGAAGAGATTGAGAAGATAGAAAAGAACAAAACCTGGACTCTTGTACCTAGACCAAAAGACAAGAATGTGATTGGTACTAAGTGGGTTTTCAAAAATAAGATGAATGAAAAAAGTGAAGTTTCTAGAAACAAAGAAAGATTAGTGTGTAAAGGATATGCTCAAGAAGAGGGTATTGATTATGGATAAAAAATTTCTCCTGTTACAAGACTTGAAGGAGTCAGAACTCTTCTGGCATATGCAACACATAAAGGATTCAAGGTATACCAAATGGATGTAAAATTTGTATTCTTGAAAGGAATTATGGAAGAGGAAGTCTATATTGAGAAACCTGAAGGTTTTGTTGATCCTAATGAAAGGAATATGGTTTGAAAATTGCACAAAGCCTTGTATGGATTGAAGCAAGATCCTAGAGCTTGGTATGAAAGATTGCATGGTTACCTGGTAAGTATTGGATTTCAGAGAACTAATGATAATAGTAGCTTGTACATCAAAGAAGGACCTCAGAACAAGATACTATTAGCAGAGATATTTGTTGATGATATAATGTTCACTAGACATGATGATTTATGCAAAGCATTTTCTAAAGCTATGAGTAAGGAATTTGAGATGTCTATGTTTGGAGAAATAAAATTATTTGTTGGTTTACAAGTTCATCAGATGAAGGATGGTATCTACATTACTCAGTCTAAATGCATCAAAGAGATACTGAAGAAATTTAGAATGGAAGATTCCAGACCAGTTGGGACACCTATGTCTACTGGACATAAGTTTTCTAAGGATGATGACTCAAAGGAGGTAAATTAGACTACCTACAAATTCATGATTGGTAAACCTCAATATGTTGTTCACACTAGGCTTGATATTGCATTAGCAGTTGGTATTGTTGCAAGGATTTTAGATAATCTTAGAGAGAATCATTTGATGGCTATGAAAAGGATTCTAAGATATATTAAGTGCACTAAAGATTATGGATTATGGTATAAGAAAGGAGGAAACTTTGATTTAAAGACTTTTACTGATCTTGATTGGGCAGTTAGTGTTGATGGAAGAAAGAGCACCAGTGGTGGGGCATTCTTTCATGGAAAGAGGTTAGTCTCTTGGACCAGAAATAAACAGAATTGCATTTATTAGTCTACAGCAGAGGCAGAGTATGTTGCTACAGTAGTAAAGTGTTCATATATCATATGGTTCAAATAGTTGTTGTCAGGTATGAAGGAGAAAATCAAAGAACCAATCATTATCTACCATGACAACACTAGTTCTATTAACATTTCAAATAACCATGTGATACATACTAAGACTAAGCATATTGCAATAAAGTATCATTTCTTGAGGGAATTGATTTAGGACAAGGAAGTAAGTTTGGAATATGTGAATACTAAAGAACAAATTGTAGACATATTAACAAAACCTTTACCTAAGGATGCATTCTTGTATCTTAGAGGAAAGCTATGGGTGATTCCCCTAACTGAGGCTCACTAATGGATAGATTAGTGTTGCATCAATCAAGCTACATAAAAGATTTAACAAGTTGATGCAGATTGTTAGAGCTTATTGCATATGAATCAGTACATCAGGTACACTACAATTTCTTTGGATAGAGTCTTTGGCACTTGGATGTCAAAAAGGGAGAGATTATTGATGTCATGCCAAAGAAATTATTAAAGGAAAAGATTATTAATGACAGAGGGAGAAATTTTATCAGAAATAGAGATTGATGTAAGAGGGAGAAATATGTATTTCATTGATTGTGAAGATAGAGGGAGTTTTTAGGATGAGAATCAGAATGAAGCTAAGGACATTAATAAAATTTTATTCTTGTTTTTTTTTCTCTATAATTCTTTGTATTATGACATGTTATGTTGCCATCAATTCCAAAGAGGGAGATTGTTGAAGACAATTATTCAATTGTGTATTCTCATTGATGTATACACAAATGTAGTGATGTTACACAAATGTCTATACCTAACCGAGCACAGTCAGTGTAATCCAAGCTCTCTCGGGCATTGAAGAAGACTCATATATTAGCCAAAGTGATTTTCAATTCTAACCGAGTTCACTCGGGAATTTCAATAATGGTCGGGCATTGAAGGATTACAGTATTAACCGAGTTATACACTTAGTGTCAACCGACTAACCATACTTTACACTTTATGTTTAATTGGTTATATGCAGCCGAAAGACTTAAGTTTTATTATTTAATTGGAATATTTTTCAATCTGACTTGACAAGGCTTATCATATATATACAAGGTTAAGTTTGGATTGAAAATGAAGAAGAAATATATGGAGTTATTTGATATGAAGAGTGAAGGTGAAATAAGATGGAATTTTGATTAAGGACAGAACATCCAGACCGAGCTGCAATAGAATATTTGATCAGTGAGGATCCATTTTAAAGCCAGAGTAGAGATCTAAATCAGCAAAGATGGTTACTTCTTTAAACAGTTCAATCCATTGTTACTCTCTAACAATTGTAGCAGTGATCCAAATCTCTTTACAAAATAGACTTAACAGTCTTTCATAAATCCTCTCACAAGGTGGCATTTACACATTGAAGTACTTGAATACCTCTAACAAGGCCACTCCTAATAGGGTGATTAAATCCTCTAATAGGGTCACACCTAACAGTGTGTTTTGTAACCTTTAACAGGGTTGGCTCCTAACAAGGCTCACTTCAGAAGAGTGAAAAACAGTAACTAGTTGCAATTGGTGGTTTTTCCAAATTGGTTTTCCATGATAAATCTTGGTGTCATCTGTGTACATGTTATTTGCTTTATACTTTATGTTTTTGCACTTAATCACTAAAGGATAATCACAGTTAATATCTTAAGATTATTTTGTTAACCGAGTAACATCAGAATATCTTTGTTAACTGAGTAACAGTAATAAACTCATTTCCAACAGTATGCCCCCAATTCTAAAAGTTCAAGGGCTATTTTTTGGAATAATCTAGCTCATTGTAGGGAATTTTTATCCAACAGTTATTGGATCATTATGGGAGATTTCAACACTCCTTTGAAAGAGGATGAAAAATATGTAGGTTCGCCCTCCCAGATGGATGGACCTCTAGACCTAATGGATTTGATCAATTTCCAAGCTCTTATTAATGTTGATCTTCAGAGCATTAATTACACTTGGTCCAATAGAAGAGTGGGTAATGATTTGATTTAGCTTCATCTTGATAGAGCTCTATTTTCTTATGAATGGCTTGCTAGGTTTTACTATTCCCTGACAGTTGTTATTGAGATTGGATCTGGTCATTTGTTATCTCTTTTTTGGTGGATCTTATTAATTATAAAAGGAAATTTCCTTTTATATTTTAAATAATGTGTCTATCTCACCCCTCCCCTAAACAATACATTAGTGATTGGTGGAATATAGACATTGAAGGCATGACGAAGTTCAGATTCACCAAGAAACTTAGACATGTTAAGAGAAAAGTTAGGAGCTGGAATAAAGAGGTCTTTGGGGATATCTTCCAAATGAAAACCACTATTCAAATTTATTTGAAGGAAATCCAGGATAAAATATAGCTAGATGGTTTATCTATGGATTTAAGGGAAAGGTAATCCAATACCCTGACTAAATACCATGATATTATTGCTAAGGAGAAATTTTTTGAAGGCAAAGATCTAGAGATATTTTGCTTGTGGCAGGAGATACAAATACTAAATACTTCCACATGACCACTCTCAAGCACAAAGTTGTCAATAGAATCAACAATCTTATGTCATATCATGGTACTCTAACCAAGGATGAGGACATTAGATTTGAAATGACTAGGTTCTTCTCTTCTCTTTTGACCTCTGATTTAAATCTTAATCCTCTCAAGTAGGACAATCTTATTGGCTCAATCTCATCTATTTTGAATGAGGACCATAACAAATCCCTATCAGCGGTGCTTTCTAACAAGGAAAATTGAAATGCAATTTTTTCCTTTGAGGGGAAAAGGCCCCTTCCCTAAAGGGTTTCCAATGTTATTTTTTTAGAAGTTCTATTCCATAGTGGAAAAACACATATGTGGTACTGTCAAAGAATTTTTTTACTCCAAGAATCTTATGAAAGAGTTAAATGCTACTTTTTTCATCCTCATTTTGAAAGTTCATGGGGATGAATCTTTGGATAAATTCATACCTATTAGTCTCTGCAATTCCTTTTATAAAATTATTTCAAAAGTCCTTACCACTAGAATGCTGGAAATTCTTCCCGTGATCATCTTTCCCCAACAAAATGGCTTTCTCCCTGATAGACAGCTTCTTGATTCTATTATAGCGGTTGATGAGAACATTAATTCACTGGTTATGGCTAAAAGATGGGGTTTATTTTTGAAGCTTGATCTTTCCAAGGCTTATTACAGAGTGGATTGAGGGTTTTTGTAGGAGATTCTTAAGGCCTTTGGTTTTGGTGATAAGGTGATTCAACTTTACAACTAACTCTTTCGATATGTGTCCTCTGCTATGCTGGTTAATACCTCTCCTTTGCATTTTTTTAAACCTCGAGAGGGCTAAGGCAAGGGGATCCTATTTCTCCTATTATTTTCATTATTCTAACAGAGGGATTGGGAAGGTTTATTAAAAAAATTATGGAGGAAGGGAAACTTCAAGGCCTGAGACCTACTTCTAATGATCTTAATTGCTCTCATGAGCAGTTTGTGGATGATACCTTAACCATGGGGGAAGCCTTGGTTAAAGAAGCTAAATCCATGAAACTGGTCCTCAATACATATGAGGCTGCCACTAGTCAGGAAATTAACTGGGCCAAAATTTCTCTATTCTTCATTAATATCCCAGAGGAGAGGCAAGTTAAAATTGCTAAAATCATTGGATGTGGTAAAGAGAATTTCCCTTATACTTACCTTGGTCTTCCTCGTGGTCTCAAACTTCCTGACTCTTCCTGGAATCACTTGTTGGATAGATTCAATAAGAAGCTTGCTAGATGGAAAGGGGATTTTCTCATTCAGGTAGGAAAGGTACTCTTACTAAAATCCTCTCTACAAAGATTTCCCATTTATGCCCTTACTTTTTTCAAAATCCCTACTAAGTTTGTTGAAGTTATCGAGAAAATTCAAAAGTATTTTCTCATTTCAGGAGTTGAGGAGAGGAAACATATTCCCCTCCTTTATTGGGATAAAGTTTGTAAGCCCAAAAGGTTGGGAGGATTGGGTATTAGACCTATTAAGGTTATCAATAAGGCTCTTCTGGCTAAGAAGATTTAGCAGGTCTTAGGAGAAGACAGGGAGTGGAGTCAAATTTAGAAGAGAAAATATTTATACTCTCAGCCCTCTAAAGAGGAGTTTTTAGATCCTTTGTTTTTGGTGGAGGGATATTTTATTTGGAACTCTATCCAATTACCTAAATATTTGGCTGCTTCAGGTAGAATATGGAAACTGGGTGATAGCAAGAAGATAAGATTCTGGGAAGATGGATGGTTGATGGATATTCTCTAGCTGAACACTCATCTTTCATGGTGTGGGTAGACCAATGCTACATCTCCTTTAGAGTTTGGGTGTTTGATTACTGGAAGGACTCTGAATAGGTCTCTGTCTCTAGGGTGGCATCCCCTTTACAGGCTATTGATATCCTTTTATCTTTGATCACTATATCTCCTAATTCAAAGGATTCCCTAGCCTAGGCTGACAACCTGAGTGGAAATTTCTCTGTGGCTTCTTCCATTTCTTTGCATTCCATTGAGGGGAGGTGGCCTTTTTGGACTAAAGCCTGGTTGAAAAAGTGTATTCCTAAAGTTAATATTTTTTACTAGTTGGCCCTTCAAAACAAAGTTCTAACCTTGGAAAACCTTCAAAGAAGGGGTTTCTCTTTACCTAATAGATGTTATCTCTATTGCAGGAATGTTGAATTGATGCTTCATTTTTTTATCCATTGTGATTTCTCCCATCAAGTCTGGGCTCTGTTTCTGAACAAATGGGATATTTGCTGGATTTTTCCAAAATCTCTAGAAAATTTATTTTCTCAATGGAAGTGCCCAAGTTCTAATAAAAACACCATTGAGATTTGAAATCTCCATGTTCCTTATATCTTCTAGCAAATTTGGAAGGAAAGAAACAAAAATTTTTTTTGAGATAAAGCTTCTTTCCTGGGTCTGATTGCTGAAAAAATCAACAGAGAGATTTTTGAATCTCAATTATTCTGAGATAAACAACCAAAGGGCACAATTGAACTTTGAGAAAATATGGAAGATATCCCTTCACCCTCAGAAAACTCTTAATCCTAAGGAAGGTCTTGTCTGGTTATCCCCGCCGCCTGGATGGATCAAGGTTAACTTTGATGGGGCTTCCAAAGGAAATCCAAGGAAGGCTGGTTGTGGGGGAATTATTAGGAATTGTGTTGGTTGTTTCCTGGCGGCGGTGGCTGGTCCTTTGGGTGAGAAATCTAGGCATTATGCAGAAGCTATGGGGGCTTGGAAATCTCTAACTATTGCCAAAGATTTGAAATGTGAAAATTTATGGTTGGAAGGGGATTCAATGAATATAATAAAGTGTCATGATGGATCAAACAAACTATCATGGTCTATCAAATCTATGATTAAACAAGCTCATGATGTCATCAAGTCTTTTAAGAGTGTGATCATTAATAATTCTTACCATGAAATTAATGCTTTGATAGATAGGATGGCTAATTATGGGGTTAATTGCAATAAAATCTTTACTTGGGAAGGGGAAATCTTAATTCCCCAAGATATATCTGTTGTTGTGCGATATGAAAGGACTATGAAAAAAGTTGTCATTATCCTCAATAATTGTGATGATGACAACTTGTCACTTTTACCCTAATTATGGCATGGGCATGTGCTTCTTCAGAGGCAGAGTACATTTTTATAATATTAGTTCTCACACTCTGTGGGTGTACTGCATTGTGATTAATTTGTGTTTCTGATGACATTTAACTGATTGAATGTTTGAAGATGTTAAGTTGATCACCAAAATGCAGAAGGATAATACAAGACATTAAATCAGTTAATGGATTGTATTTTCATTAATGTTAACTTGATATAATCTAATCGTTTATAATCAAAGTGTCAAAGACTTCAGAGAATCAAAGAGATAAATATTATGCTTTCAGTAATGCATAAAAGACAAGCATTCACTATGTGACTTCAAACGTCGATGGCTAGTGGAACCCGACGGACAGAGATCACTGAAAGTCAAGTCACAGTGATGCTCAAGAAAGAACATCAACGAGCATTACCGATGAGCAGAATCACAAGCATAACCAATGGCTAGAATCATAGTGTAAACCGACGGAGAAGCCCGAGGAGAATTGGAGTGTTGACTGAAGCTATCAAAGAGTTAAAACACCAAAATTAACTTGAGTTAAGAAACAACAATATATCTAGTTGGTAGAGCTAAATATGGACTTAACTGGTAGTTATCTTTGTTTTCATCGACAAAATAAACCCTGAGATAAGTAAAGGATTTAAAGATATTTTTTCCAGTTGGCAAGAAGATCTCTGCGAGATAAAAAAAGATTTTTGCTTTAAATCTAATTGGCTAAGATTGTGGATCATGCCAAGATCAAGAAAATCAAGAACCTAACAATGGTGATATCATGTCTATAAAAGAGACAACTTAATTCATTACGAATTGAGTGGGTGAATGAATGAAAAGAGGATGTTGAAGAGAAACTTCATACAGTCTTGATCAATCAAGCTGAGGAAAGAGCTAAAGTTTTCTGTGGACACCAAGTAACAAAGCACAGCATCACCAAGCAGAACTAAGTGGAGAAAAGGTATTAAAAGAGATATATTGATCAGATTATTTTATGAGCTTACAATAGATCTGAAAATCTGAAAGTACAAGTTGTATATGTGAATAGATCATACTATTTCAGTTTAACTATTGATCAGAAAGTCTCTTAACTGAGCGAAATTTAAATATCATTTCTATATTGAGATACATTCCAAGGAGTATTAAAAAGTATGATCATGAAGATAGCATGAGATGCCAAATACCTATTGACAGGCCAAGTGAGTGTTTGATCAAGGAAGGTAGCATAGAGATGCTCGATATCAAGAGATAGACTAAAATTTTAAATCCTCTAACAAGGTCACACCTAATATTGTGTTTGTAACCTTAAACAGGGTTGGCTCTTCACCGAGCTCACTTTAGAAGAGTGAAAATTTTGGGTTACCAGTCCCAAGTGGTTTTTCCTTTAATAGGGTTTCCATGTTAAAAATCCATGTGTCAATGTGTTTATGAGTAATTAATTTACTATTTTTTATTACACATAGCTTAATTGGATTGATCGGTATACTCTAGATAATTTATTGTCTTTCGATAAAATAACAAACTACTATTCAATAAACATATAGTATAAGGTTTAACAAAGCATTCCGAGCAATAGTAATTTGATAATTGTATTTGAAGACATTCATCTTATAGGACTGAAGATAACTAGAGGCTTAATATTGTGGTACTAAGCTTTTGGGTTGATTATTGAAATATTTTTGAGGCCACTGATTCACCCCCCCTCTCAATTTTTACTAACAATTGGTATCAGAGCTTGTGTTCTTAGAAAGGGAGTTAACAGCTCAAAGAAAAAGATCACACAATGAACAGATGAGATGTTCCCAAGTTGAACAAAGACAACTTTGCATCATGGAAAAGTAGAATAAGACTCCACCTATCAGGTTTTGGAAATGATGTCACTCAATACCTTTATACTGAATATGTTTTTCCTACATGACCTCACACTATTGAGAAATTAAGAGTAAAGCATGAGCATAATTGCATGATGATATAACTTGCATCATCACTCTCCGATGTTGAGTTTGAAGATGTCAAAACCTACACCTTTGCAAAGAAAATGTGGGATAAGTTGAAGCTGGTACATGGAAGAGATGCCAATGTACTAAGAGAAAAGGAAGAAATCCTAAGAGGGAGGTTTGATGACCTAAGGATGAAAGAAGGAGAAAACATCACTCAGTATAGTTGTAGAATCTAAGAGGTAGTCAATGCTATCTGAGGAGTTGGAGGTGTACTTGAAGAGGAGACAGTGGTAAGTAAAATCTTAAGAACCTTACTGCCTATATATGCTATTAGAGTTTCTACTATTCAAGAAATGAGAGCAGTTGCAAACAATACAGTTACTCTAGATAGTCTGATTGGTAGACTGATTTCATTTGAGATGAATAAATTTGATAATAGTGTCTTACCATCTATAGAATATGCATTCAAATCTTCTTTAAAGATAACCAATTCAAGTCATAGACATGCTATTAGAAATGATAGTGAAAGTGATAATGAGGATCAAGGACTTGATGAGATTGAAGCACTAACGGCAAGAAGACTACATAGAGTCAAAGGTAGATACAAAGGTAAATTACCACTTATATGTTTAAATTGTAAAGAGGTTGGAAACTTTGTTGTAAGATGTCCAAACAGAAGAAAAAATGACAGAGGAAATGAAAGATCATATAAGAAGAAGTTTGATATAGGTGATAACAAAGATTACCGAAGCAACCGACAATCTGACAAAAGAGATACCCAAGTATACAAGGACAAAGGGAAGAAAGCTTGTTACCTTGCTGAGAACAAAGCTGATGACACTGACACTGAATCAGAAGAAGACATTAAGATGGTATTTATAGCCATGAAGGTTAATTCAAATGAAGAAGAAGAAAGGTATGTAGAAATTGCACTCATATCTAAAGTAAGTAAGAATGATGTCTGCATCATAGATAGTGGTTGCACTCACCATATGACCGGTGATAAACAAAATTTTGAGACTTTTGAATACTATAATGGTGGTTCAGTGAGAATGGGTAATGATACACCATGTCCAGTTGAAGGTAAAGGAACTATAATGTTGAATAACCTAATCAAATGTGAAAATGCTTACTGGGTGAAAGGAATGAATTATAATCTATTAAGTGTTTCACAGCTGAATAATATAGGTCATCGAGTGAAATTTAAAAATAAGAAGGCAAAGATCTTCAATGAATCAGGAAGATTGATTTTCACCGGTGAGAAGACAAAAGGTAACCTTTTCTATCTTGATGACACTCACACCACTTGTTTAATGGCTAGAAATGAAGACATATGGTTGTGACACAAAATATTGTGTCATGTGAACTTTGATAACATGATAAAGATAAGCAACAAAAGGAATGCCATAGGCTTATCGAGCATGACTAAGCCTGAGCATATCATGTGCAAGAATTGTCAAAAAGGTAAGATGACAAAGTCTAGTTTCAAGAGTAAAACCCATACATCTAATGCAATTCTAGAATTAGTCCATACAGATCTATGTGGACCCATGAGAACAAAGAGCTACTATGGAGATAAGTATTTTATTCTCTTTTTTGATGATTATTCTAGAATGATGACAGTCATGTTCTTAAAAAATAAATTAGAAGCATTTAAGATATTTAAATGGTACAAGGCTGTGTAGAAAAACAAAGTGAAAAGAAATTAAAATGCTTAAGGTCAGATAGAGGAGGGGAATTTACTTCAGATGAATTCACTAACTATCATAATGAGCATGGAATTAAAAGGCAGGTTTCTGCACCGAGAACACCATAACAAAATAGAATTGCTGAAAGGAGAAACAGATCAATTGTTGACTGTGGAAGAACATTGATGATTGAGAAAAGAATCACTCAAAATTTATGGAGGGAAGTTGTCAGTACTGTTGTCTACACATTAAACAAAGTACAATTGAAGAAGAACACAAACAAGACACCCTATGAGCTTTGGTATGGTCATACACCCAATGTAAGTTACTTTAGAATCTTTGGTAGTTAATATTATATTTTGAAGGATGATAGAAATGGAAAACTTGACTCCAAAAGTGAAGAAGGTATCTTTCTAGAGTACTCAACCAAAAGAAAGGCTTATAAATGTCTTAACAAGTCATCTAACAAAATCATCGAAAGTGCAAATGTGAAAATAGATGAATTTGCAAAAAAGAATGATAAGGAAAGCAAAAAGGAACTAGAGGAATACAACAGGTTTGTTTATACAAAACCTGACACTCTACTCAAGCAACAGTGTATCACTCCTGAGAAATAGAACATTGCACTCGAGAATCAGGCTGTAATTACCAAAAATTAGGAAAATCCTCAACATGATGTTCCGAACAATGGAGATCAAAACAAAGGTCAAGAAGATGATCAGAATGATGAACATAGAGTTGAGTCAAAAATTGCCAAGTATGTCAGAAGATGTCATACATAGAATCAAATCATAGGAGACAAGAAGGCTGGAACAAGAACAAGAAGTGAGTCACTAAACACCAGATGTTTACTTTGTGATTTTGAGCCTAAATCTGTTAATACTGCACTTGAGAATGAAGAATGGGTCAGTGCTATGAATGAAGAAATATAACAGATTGAGATGAAAAATACATGGACACTAGTACCAAGACCAGATGACAAAAATGTCATCGGTACCAAATGTATATTCAGAAACAAGCTGAATGAGAATGGAGAAGTTACAAGAAACAAAGCAAGATTGGTATGCAAGGGATATGCACAAGAATAAGGTATTGATTATGGAGAAACCTTTGCGCCCATTGCTAGACTAGAAGGAGTTAGAATATTACTTGCTTATGCTGCATTTAAAAGATTCAAGGTATACCAGATGAATGTCAAATATGGATTCCTAAATGGAATACTGGAAGAAGAGGTATACATTGAACAACCAGAAGGGTTTGTTGATCTAGCCAAGAGAAACATGTTATTTAGACTACATAAAGCCTTTTATGGATTGAAACAAGCACCTAAAGCCTAGTATGAAAGACTTCACTCATATCTCATTAGCATAAAATTTGTTAGAACAAGTGAAAATAGAAATCTGTACTTAAAAGAAGATACCGATGGTAATATTCTGATTGCTGAAATTTTTGTTGATGATATCATTTTTGGGGGAAATGAATTGTTATGCAAATCCTTTTCTAATGAAATGAGCAAGGAATTTGAAATTTCTATGTTTGGAGAGATCAAATTCTTTCTTGGTCTATAGATTCTTCAACAAGATGCAGGCATATATATCACTCAGTCCAAATACATCAAGGAAGTGTTGAAGATATTCAAGATGAAAGATTCCAAACTAGTTGGAACACCTATGGCTACTAGATGTAAGCTGACAAAAGAAGAAAAATCAAATGAGGTAAATTAGACCTTATATAGATCAATGATTGGAAAACTAATGTATGTTGTTCACACTAGACCAGATATAGCACATGCAGCTGGAATAGTTGCAAGATTCTCTGTTAATCCCAAAGAATCACATATGACTATTGTCAAGAGAATTCTAAGATATCTCAAGAAAACTGAGGACTATGTCTTATGGTATAAAAGAGAATGAAAATTTTAGCTAAAGTCTATACATATGCTTATTGGGATGGAAACATTGATGACCGAAAGAGCACAACTGGAGGAGCATTCTTCATGGGTGACAGACTTGTCACATGGATCAACAAGAAGCAAGGATGCATTTCTCAGTCTACTGCAGAAGTAGAGTATGTGGATGTTTCTGCAAATTGCTCCAATATTACATGGATCAAACAATTACTAGACGGTTTGCATATGAAGATTCTTGAACCAGTAATTATTTATTGTGATAATACTAGTGCAATTAACATTTCTAAGAATCTAGTCATGCATGCTAAGACTAAGAATATTGCTATCAAGTATCACTATCTGAGAGAACAAGTGCAAGAAAAGTAAGTAATGCTAGAATATGTTCAATTAAAGGAACAATTGACTAATATATTCACCAAGCTTTTACCTAAAGATACATTTGAGTACCTGAGACAGAGACTAGGGGTCCAACCCTTGTCTATCGGTCAGTAAGCTGACTAGAAGGTTGCATCAACCTATACCAAATATAAAGATTAGTCGTGTTGATGCAGACACTGAGATAAACAACAATAGATACATCTATACATAACAAGGTACAAGTATGCACCAAACACCAGAGACATTATATTGTTGATGGATAGGAAAATTCAAGGAATATATTATATAAAGGGATGAAACATGATATAGATGATTTTTGTTTGGCATTATTTTCAAAGGGAGAGATTATTCTCATTATCAAAAGGATCAAAAGGGAGAGATTATGTCATTGTCATAAGGGAGAGATAATCTCATTGAATCATAATAGAGAGATTATCTCATTAAAAGATATGATAAAGGGAGAGATTATATCATTATCCATGAAGTAAAGTTCCTGAAAATCAGAAAGAAAGAGTTAATCAATATTCAAAGGGAGAGAAATTGATTACATATGAAATATCCATCTCCATGAGAGAAGTAACAAAGGGAGAGAGTTCATACAAATAGAGAAATTATTGTCAAAGGAAAAAGAGATTATCAAGAAGAGGACCAGTAAAGGCAAAGCACATATCAGAACAGAGACATAAGATGCTATATCTATCCAGTGAAGGGATTGAAGATTGAAGACAATCATTGTGCAAGAAACAAATCTAAGCTATTTAAGCTTACCAAAAACCACACATTTATAATAGTTACATTAGGAAAGCTTGATGAAACTGTTATATTTCATATTATATTAGTGATAGTATAGTATGATAATGTAAGTATGTTGCCATCAATGCCAAAGGGAGAGATTGATGAAATGTAACTGATTAAATGTTTGAAGATGTTAAGTTGATCACCAAAATATAGAAGGATAATACAAGACATTAAATCAGTTAATGGATTGTATTTTCATTGATGTCAACTTGATATAATCTAATCGGTTATAATCAAAGTGTCAAAGACTTCATAGAATCAGAGAGATAAAGATTATGCTTTCCGTAATGCATAAAAGACAAGCATTCACTATGTGACTTCAAACACCGATGGCTAGTGGAACCCGACGGACAGAGATCACCTAAATTCAAGTCACATTGATGCCTGAGAAAGAACACCAATGAGAATTACAGACGAGTAGAATCACAAGCATAACCGATGGCTACAATCAGAGTGTAAACCGACAGAGAAGCCCAAGGAGAACTGGAGTATTGACCGAAGCTATCAAAGAGTTAAAACACTGAAATTAACTTGAGTTTAGAAACGACAATATATCTAGCTGGCAGAGCTAAATACAGACTTAACTGGTAGTTATATTTGTTTGCATCGACAAAATAAATCCAGAGATAAGTAAAGGATTTAAAGTTGTTTTGTCTAGTTGGAAAGAAGATCTTTGCGAGATAAAATAGGAGTTTTTCTTTAAATCTAATTGGCTGAAATTATGGATCATGCCAAGATCAAGAAAATCAAGAACCTAACAATGGTGATATCGTGTTTATAAAAGAGATAACTTAGTTTATTACAAATTGAGTGGGTGAATGAATGAAAAGAGGATGCTAAAGAGAAACTGATGAAGAGAAACTGATGAAGAGAAACTTCATATAGTCCTGATCAATCAAGCTAAGGAAAGAGCTAAAGTTTTTTGCAGACACCGAGAAATAGAGCACATCATCACCAAGAAGAAGTAAGTGGAGCAAAGGTATTAAAAGAGATATTGATCAGATTATTTTATAAGCTTACAATAGATCTGAAAATCTACAAGTACAAGTTGTATATGTGAATAGATCATACTATTTCAGTTTAACCATTGATTCAGAAAGTCTCTTAACCAAGCAGGATTTAAAGATCCTTTCTACATTGAGATACATCCCAAGGAGTATCAAAAAGTATGATCATGAAGATAGCATGAGATGCCAGATGCCTATTGACAGGCCAAGTGAGTGTTTGATCAAGGAAGGTAGCATAGAGATACCCGATATCAAGTGACAGACTAAAATTGTAAATCCTCTAACAAGGTCACACCTAACAGTGTGTTTGTAACCTTTCACATGGTTGGCTCTTCACCGAGCTCACTTCAGAAGAGTGAAAAATTTTGGTTATCAGTCCCAAGTGGTTTTTCCCTTAACAGGGTTTCCATGTGTCATTGTGTTTATGATTCATTACTTTACTATTTTTTATTACACATAGCTTAACTGGATTGATCAATATACTCTATGTAATTTATTGTCTTTTGGTAAATTAACAAACTTCTATTTGGTAAACATATAGTATAAGGTTTAATAAAGCATTCCGAGCAGTATTAATTTGATAATTGTATTTGAAGTCATTCATCTTATAGGAATAAAGATAACTAGAGGCTTAATATTGTGCTACTAAGTTTTTGGGTTGATTATTGGAATATTTTTTAGGCCACTGATTCACCCCCCCCCCCCCCCCTCTCAGTTATTACTAACAATTTCTTGTTATCTCAAATTTATATGTTTGATGTTGCTGTTGTAAATGATAATTCTGAGAAGATGGGAGGTGATCTTCACAGGGATGAACCAGACGATTATAGTAAATGGGTTGAGGAGCCGAAAGTATGGAAGAAATTTTCAAAAGGAAAGATCACACCTTTCATGGAGTGCCTAAAAGGGTATGATAAGGTCAGAGAAAATATGGTTCTTCAAAAAATATTTGAGCATTGGGCAATGGGTCATTTTTCCTTGTATGGGTGCATGTTTAAGCTGACGATTGATGTCATTGTTAGAATTCAGAGAATTCATAAGCCAAGATCACCTACAGCAAAATACCTATCACAAAGGCAAAGAATGGAGACAAAACTCACATAGATCTGAAAGATGAAAATATTCATTCAGAGAGAGAAATGATGGAATTACAAAAGAATTGATAATTACAAAGTGATAAATCATAATAAAGGAGATCAAAACCCTAAGAAGGGTGGAGAAACCTAGGCTGCATGAATAATTAATAAAAAAATTAATTATTGTATGTCTAAAGTTTAACTTAAGTGAACTAGAGATAAAAAAAGGTGACTTAATAATTCAATCAATATGATTTAATTAATAAGTGAAAATATATTTTTACTCTAACACCGCCCTTAAGATAAACTTAGGGAGAAGCTAAAAACCTAGAAAATACTACTGAAAGTAGGAAATGGGTCCCAACAACAAGGCTTGATTAGGTACCCAAGTACAAAAAATCTCTGTAAAGAGGATAAATAGAGAAAACCACATGGGAAAAACCCTACTCCAAAAATAGATGAAGCCTAGTGAAGGACTAAAGAAGCCTCCAAACTAGGGAAAGTCCTAGAAAATAGGAACAAAGATTAGGTAGAGAAGATTGTAATATGCATGAGTGATCTAAAATGATATTGCTCGAATCAGGATGGAAAACAAGGAAAACATTGGAACTTGAAGATACAGATGTAAAAAACACCAAAGTCTAAAGAGTTGATCAAAAGAAGAACATGTAGAACACCTTTGAAGCATGAAGTTGTAGACACTGTCAAAGAACTATTATAATCTGTATGAGTGCCCTCAAATGACACTACTCAAATTAGGCTGGAAAATAAGGCAAACATCAAAACTTGAAGATACAGATGGAAAAAAACCAAGTCTGAAGCCTCCAAAATAGGAATGAAAGAAGAGTGTTCATATGGTAAATGATCCATCTCACCAAAATTCATAGGTACCAGCCACTACATCCACTTAGTATATAGGAACAAATACTAAATACATAGAATAACTCTATCAAACCAAGGAAGCATATAGAACCAACAGGAAATACCCCCCATAATGTTGATCAAGGAGAGGCATGACAAATACACTAAGCCAGATTGCCAAGAAACACTGCATGATGAAGAACGTACAAGCACAAAATAAAATATGATGTCAAGGATGATCAATCGCTTGACTCACATGAGGCTAATGTCATGGAAGGAACACTCACATGACAAAGGTATAAGAAACCCCCTCATGGCACTTTGTAATATAGTGCGAGTACAATCAGGAACAAAATGTGCGGGATCCCAAGCATGCAAGATGACATTTTATCTCAGTGCATTTGCAAAAAAAGGAAATGTTATAGAAAAAGATGTATACAATATCTAGGAATGACTGAAAGCTCTATAAACATATGTAATAGCTAACAAGGAGTCATCCTGTGCACAAAAAATGATCCCAGGACCTGAAACATCCAAGAAAGCCACCAGAATGCAAAAATGAAAAAAACTAAATAAAATATACCTAGAGAATATTTTGGTAATGAGACCCATACAAGAAGGAGAATAGAACTAGCTTTCTGATGACATACAGAAGTCAAAAAATAGAGTCCGGAGGAGCAAGATATGATGACCGGAGTGCAAAATAAAACCTTGACTTTGACTAGCAAAAAACCCTACTAAATGGAAAAATCAGAAAACCAAACATGTAAAATCAGATTGGGCTTGGAACCAACTTTCTAATGATATCTTGTTTGGTGAAAAATACCTCTGTTTGCTCAAGTTATGAGCAAAAAACTGGCATGAGGTCAAAATTGGCGAAGGTACCAAAAAAATGATTTGAAAAAATTTTATTAAAAAAAAAAAATTGTCCGCCACCTCAAAAATTGCGCGCTTTTTTTGTCCATCACCTCAAAAATCACACGCCTTTTTTGTCCACTGCCTTGATTTTTGTGCCCAAAAAATGGGCACATGCAATTGTTTTTTGCCTCAGATGGCAACTTTGTCCAAATTGGATGTCTTATATGGAAATAGGGGTTTTGGGGCATTTTGAGCACATTTGTGAGGTCAGTTTGTGCCCAAAGTGCTCCAAATAAAAAATCTCCTCCAGATCCACACAAATAGATATGAAAAATTAAAAAGCTCGGCGCTTCAAAAAATCTTCAAAAATCCTAAGAACGGGCTGCTCCAGTAAGGCTCTGATACCATTTTAGAATTCAAAGAATTCATAAGCCAAGATCACCTGCAAAAAAATACCTGTCACAAAGGCAAAGAATGGAGACAAAACTCACATAGATCTAAAAGATGAAAATATTCAATCAGAGAGAGAAATGAGGGAGTTACAAAAGAAATGATAATTAAAAAAAGATCAATCCTAATAAAGGAGATCAAAACCCTAAGAAGGGTGGAGAAACCTAGGTTGCATGAATAATTAATAAAAGAATTAATTATTGCATGCGTAAAGTTTAGCTTAAGTGAACTAGAGATAAAAAGGTGACTTAATAATTAAATCAAATAATGATTTAATTTATAAGTAAAAATATGACTTAACAATTAAATCAATAATGATTTAATTAATAAGTGAAAATACATTTGTACTCTAACACTCATTACTACTATAACAAGCATGCCGCATAAAGCAGTATAAAGAACAAGAGAGACTCATCCATCACATTCAGGTGATTATTTTTTATATCAAAGGCTCTCATCTAACAAATCAGAGTTGCATATAAGATCATCTACTAGTTCATCCTAATAGGTGCATCAGCAAAATCCTCTAATAAGGTTGACTTAAAAGTCCTTTAAAATCTCCAAATAGAGTTGCATACTTAATTGTATTGTACAAAATCCTTTCACAAGGTGGACCTAACAGTCCTTATTGCTCATAATAAGGTAGGCCATCAGAAGTGGTCAATTGTAAGCTTTGAGAGGATAAATTTATACTATAGTAATAAATCTTGTGGGTACCATCCCCACCCCAGTTTTACTTTCTATTTGGAAGGTTTCTGGGTAACCAAATATTGTGTCAAGTGTTGTGGATGTTTATTACTTTTATATTTCATACATGCAATCAGATTAGATAATCTAATTAAGGATTAAAGAGATTAAGTTTTATTGGTTCCTGATTCATCCCCTCTCATTCACCTAGCCTCAATATATTTCCAACAATTGGTATCAGAGATCTCAGTTCTCTTAACAAAAGTTTAACATCTTGAGAAAAGATCAGAGGCAATGAAAATATATAGACTGGAGAAAGCCATTGAAAATGAAAAGATAGATCTACAAGTGACCATGGATCAGATCAGAAAACTCAAGGAGTAGCTCTCTCTTTCCCTAAAAAGAAGAAAAGATTTAGTAGTGCAGGTGAATGATAAAATTTACATAGAAGAAATAATTGAAGACTTATGCAAAGAAATAAGTTCCAAAGAAGCAGATGCAGCAATTGAAGAGCTACTTGCAAAGAATCTCAATTTAAATGAAGAAGTCAGAAAGTTGAAAAGAGATCAAGAAATTCATTCAGTCAGAATATGTGAAGTCATGGAGCAAAAGAATCAAGCCAAAAATGACAGAGAAATGGCACAAGAAGATAAAATATTGTTGAGTACAAGATTAGAGGAAAAAGAAAAACAAATCCATCATTTGTCACTTTAGCAAGTAGATATGATAAATCAACTCAATAATGCAAATCAAGAAGTTTTCAATCTGAGGACAGAAAATGAAAGACTACAGAATGATCTCAATACTAAAAATAAAACCAATGAGAGTATGATGAATTCACAGGTAAGCATGGATCAGTTGATAGAGAAAACTCAACTCAGACATCATGGACATATTGGATTAGGTTATACTAAACAAGGTAAATTCTCATAGTAAGGAACTCAAAAAAACATGAAACCTACTTGTAATCATTGTGGCAAGTTAGGGCACATAGAAAATAAGTGTTGGAGCAATGGAAAGTCAAATTTTAATGGTAAATGCTACAAATATAAAAAAACATGGACATAGGGAAAGTGAATGCACTAAGAAACCTAAGTTTGAAGTAAATTGTTTCAATTATAACAAACAAGGTCACAAATCTTCCGAGTGCAGAACTAAGAAATGGAACCCTGCTGAACAACTAGCTAAAGAAAATTTTGGTGGGGATTACAACACATAGAGAAGATGTTGTCATTGTGGTGAATATGGGCATATTGGTGCAAATTGTGCAAAGACTCACCTTAGAAAAAGGAATCCTACTAAGATATGTTATGTGTGTAAACAAATCGGTCATCTAAGCAAGAATTGCATGAATAGAGAAAAAGTGGATACTGGTTTTGAGAAAGGTAAATCAAAATTTTCTAAAATCAAAACTTAGATGAGTCAGCAATGGGTAAGGAAATCTCTTGAGATTTCAGATCAAAACAATGAAGGATCAAATGGCACTAAAATTAGAGAGTTGGGTGGATCTACCATCTCTGAATAAATATGCAAGGAGACAACTAGAACTGTGCATACAAGCCATCCTACATCAGCTCCAGACATTCTAGCAAGTTTAAATAAACATATTGATGCACTAGGACACATTATGGTTTTAACCAAGTCAGGATCTTTGTTACATCTAAGTTACAAAGGCTTAATCGAGTTAAGTTGGGTTGTATGGCTTTAAGGACGCAAAAGTTACTTTTTGTCAAGCTTCATTCCGAGCTATGCCAACTACCATGTACGAAGCATTTAATGAAAACTCAATGTTAAAATCTCTTATAACAAATGAATTGGAAAGGTTATTGTTTACAAACTTTTTTAGTTTGTAGAGCGATTCAGAGCCTTAAGAGATTCAGAGTGAATTTTTGTTTGAAAGCTTTAAGTTGCGAAGCTTTATCAAACCTCCAAGCATTATGGCATCTACATCCAGCAGCAAGGTTAAGAAAGGATCTAAGATGTTGGTGAGGAATTCTATCTATGAACCTCCAAAGTGTAAGCTTCATCCAGAGATTGGAGAGGAGATATATATGATGGGAGCTCATTCCCTAATTCCTCCAAAGGTATTGTTGATCAACGATATCTGAGCCTTCTATCATTGCACCATTCAATAGCTAGGTACATTGGAAATGAATAAATTATATGAGAAACTATGTGAAGCTGGGAATCTGAAGCCAGAACATAAACACCTCAAAGTCAAGGGTTTGACTCATATCATGCATATGCCACAAAACTTCCAGATTAAGAGGATTAAGTTTGTTCTAAGTCATGTTCACGACATGCATCTATGGCTGGAGCAACCAGTGAAGATCACCAAGACAATGGTACATTGTGTTACAGGGTATCATATGCTTGACAAGTCAAAATCTACCAAAACCCTACCCTGGGATGACCTAACTAAGAAGACTCTTTCTGAGTGGGATGGAAGAGACATGAGATTTAATGGAGTTACAGATATGGAATTGAAGTTTGGGATTCATGTAATTGTGCACAAAGTCTACATTTCTAGCCAACCAAACAACGTACCATGTGAGGCTGTGGACTTGGCATACAAAGTGGTCAAGAAAAACCTTTCATTCGACCTTGCCGAGTTGCATCTCATTCAATTGAGCAAGAACATGGAAAGCATTTGGGCATCAAAGACCAATCCATGTAAGTTTGGTTCTCTTATGGTCTTCATATTCTTTTATATTCAAAATTTTTTCCCTTCCAAAGGCATAATTGTTTGGAAGAAGGACATACCCATAGCTTATCAGATAAATGATTTCATAGAAGAATTAGGAGACAATTTTGAGAGCATCATGGATGCATACTTTGAGGATTTTAGACAGAAGATGCAAAATAGATATAGATTTCCTAAACAATTGGTAGAAGACTACAAAGATGATGTCTGCTTCCTAGTTGACTATGATAAAGTATACATTTAGGTAGTCAAGCCTAGGGTTACATGGGTGAAACCTCTTGCATATGAGGTTAAAGTTGATGAGAAAAAAGATATCATTGAAACTCTTGTGAATGATCCTATTGACCCTAAAGTACCATACTTTGGTACCTATGAAGAAGCCAAGATACAGTCATATTCAAGAAACCCCCACCTACCTTTAAGCAGAAAATTGAAGAACTAAAAGGAGGTAGAGGTATGAGTTCTCTAAAATCATTGAAATATGCTTCCAGAACTAAGGATAAACATAAATAGATTGAGGAAGTAGTAGTAGAGAAAATGACAAGATGGAAGTATGATCCATCTGAATTGAAGAGTCATATGACTGAAGATATATTCAAAGCGATATCTATTCCCTAGAGCAATGCAATTCGAACAAAAAAAGATATTAGGGAACAGACCTTGAAGAAATTCATGCCATCTATGACTAATAAAGAGGTAAAAGAGGTCATGACCAAATATGAGAACAATCACACTCCAAGGTTCAGTACCTTTCAGATATTGAACAAGAAAATAGAGGATGTTGTGCAGGCCACAACAAAGATATGGAAGACAGTCTTTAAAATCAAGGAATATGATAAGGAAGAGGTACCGAGTACAGACCCCATGGTAAAGACTAATGATGAAGAATTACCTGAGGTGGAAACTATTGAAGAGTCCAATTCAAAATAGATAGTAGTAGAAGTGATGGAATCCCTGCCCCAATCAACTATATAGAACATCCTACCTTCAGCAGGGATTTTTTTAGTGGCGATTCTTCGCCAATTGGCAAATATGTCCCGTCGGGCGTATAGAATTTGGTGAAAAAATGTATAGCATACTATTTGACCGGTTCGCCCAGATTTTATAAAAAACATGTTAATTGGTCAGGTTGTTCGCCACTATTTGCATGTAATTTCACTACGGTAGTGGGGTTGTTCTCCCATTTATCTATTGTATATTTACTATTATTCACCACGGGATTAAGGAAGGGGTATTTATCAAGGATCACCATTCGCCAAAGTCCCATTATCCCAAGTTAAAATTTTATTTGCACTAGGACCCAATTCGCCATGCATTGTAATTCACCGTGTCCCAAATTCCCGCCCTATTCGCCTAGTCAATTACTTAGAATTATGCAGGGTTCGCCAAATATTAGTTGTTATCATATGCAAACGTCGTCCCCTTTCACCAAAATTTGAAATAAGAATTTGTATATAAGGATAGTTTCAAGAGATTGAGGAGTACAAAAAAATCAATTGATTTTGAGCTAACAGATGCGATCGGTAGCGAACCGGAAAGACTACGAGTCCTTAGTTTGTTGGAGATGTCACATTCAAAGTCTAACAGGAAGAGGTCTATTGAAGGTGGAGAATCTGGAGATGTCCAAGAGAGGCCAACAAAATGCAGAAAAATATCTTCATTCTTTAGTGGGGGCAGACACAATGGTCATGGTGTTGGTCAAAGTGAGGAAGGTACGTCATCAGAGGAACCTGTACAAATTGGAGGTTATCAACTTACACAGGAGTCTATTCAAAAAACTAGGGAACCTAAAGTTGCAAAACCTGATATCTCTCATGAAGATGACCTTGAAGATGAATTTCAAGTAAATAACCAGTACCAGGATGAATCGATCGACTTTGGTGATGATGATGTTTCAATTAATAGTAACACTAAAGGGAGAGGAAA
>MU225213.1:353508-363789 GCA_018584345.1 Thuja plicata | reverse complement strand
AAGAAATGTGGTGACATAACTCCTTTACTCAAAACTCTCTCTGGAAACATCACACGTGTCATCCTTTGACAATGAAAACTTTGGAGAATTAAACTTTAATATTTATTTCCAACTATTAAATCGCCATACCAACTACACAACTATTCCCTTAAATCGCCAGGTTTATATGTATTTTTGAAATACATTCGCCATGACAAATAATTAATTACAATATTTGGAAAATTATTTTGCCATAATTTATCAGTAAAATTTTTCAGCTTCGCCAATTATATTAATAATTTTCCTATTAAAATCATTTGTTTTCGCCATTTTTTTATAAAAATTATTTACGAAATTAAAAAATTTGCCACCAAATATCTATAATTTGAACCACAATTCGCCATCAATATTAAAAAATTTCCCTCAAAAAAAGATGTGATTCACCACAATTTTATACTTTTTGGGAGGGGGGGGTTTCTTAAAGTTATCCCTGACCTTCAAGCAAGGATAAAACTACATAATCTACATCTGGACTAGTAGGAACTGAGCATTAGGCTCCACCTACTACTAGGCCAAGCCTAATCGAGTCTCAGAAGGTCACTATGAATGTTTCTACAGTGAGCATTGATGCTGCAGAAAAAGTTAATGGTCCACTGGATATTGATCAAGGATGATAGTGGAAAAGGTAAGGAAATTGTTCCTTCACCTAATCCAAAGGTCAAAGGAAAAGGGAAGGAAAAAGATACTGATGATATTGATCTTGAGGAAGATATTGTGATTCTAAATTGGGATCTATCCAACTTGACAGTAGAGTAGATGGATATACTAGGGGAGCTATGGAAGAAAAGAGCTACACAACAAAAGCTCCGAGCAGAAAAGAAGAGAAACAAAGTGCTAGAGGACATAAAAGGTATATTGCTAGATGCACTAGAAATAAAAGTTGATGAGAATGACTCTATTATGGATCAAATTGTTAATATAGTCCACAAATTCAATAAAGATTTAAGTGGTCAAGAGAAAATACTGCAGAAGACAGAAAGGAAGATTGAGAATAAAGTTCTAGAGAATGTTGCAAGTAAGATTGCAATAGATCAAGTGAAGCTAAAAACTCTCATTATCTCTCTAGAAACTACAGTAAATAATGTTGTTTCATTATTTGTAAAGTTGATTGATACTTCCAACTTCACCATGGAAATCAAGACCAAGATGACAAAGATATATACAGATATGAAGGAAAGTACAAACCAGTTGGCACTTAACCCAAGTTCGAGTTCAACACATTTTGTGAAGATCAAGTATCTGACAGACATGTAGGAAGAATTACTAAGGGAAGAAAAAAGAACAAGGGAATCCCTTACAACTATGCAGAGCCAACTCCTTCTACACATGAATGTAATGTAGAAACACATTTCTCATGCCAAGACACTCATACATGACAACAAATTTTCAGGTGTAAAGCTTATGATGGAGTTGTCGGTAGAGATAAAAATTGAATTACACATCCTAAAGGTGTTGCAAGATAATTGGGAGAACACTTTGTCTCAAATTTTGAAGGTACATAGTGATTTCCTATCCTACTTTGGTATTAGATATATTTTTGGAATTTGTGTCAAAAAAAGGGGGAAAGTTATTGTATATACATATAAGGAAATACATGTACAGAAGAGACAAGACGAAGATATATATATATATATATAGCAAGTTACAAAAACAAATTTGAAAAGTAAAAAATAGATCCAATTGTACTGAGCCACAGAGCTGTTGTCAAAACCCGAGCAAGTACCCAAGCAAATGGTAAGAGGGAGTTTTGACTCAGAAGTTTGAGCAGTTTTTGGATATAATAAATGTTTTTTGGATATAATAAATGTTTTTGGTCACTAATGCCAAAGGGGGAGATTGATGACCTTATGGAAAGACATGTTGTCAATTAGTGCCAAAACACTTAGTCATCACAGAGTTGACCGAGCCAGCATCTTGAAGTGCAACCCGAGCAGTTGTAGTATAGCTCGAGCACTGGCAGTGTCGACCGAGCAGACAGTGGAAATTAGTATTACCCGAGTGATCAATATGACCTAAGTACATAGTGTAGCCTGAGTGCCAGAGTTTACTATATTTCCCGAGTGACAACATATTTCCCGAGTGCCAGTATATCACCCAAGTGGATTACTGGACCCGAGTAATAGTTTTGGGTCGACTTAGTTTATATTGTTTGATATTATTGTATATCATGGAAGCTGCCTTACAAAAGTATTTTATTTGGATAAGACATATATGTAAGGTATTTTGTTTATCCAAATATATGTGAAATAAAAGTATATGTGAATATGAAGTGGTAGATTGATTAAGAGGCTACAACAGTATAAGGAACAATAGAGACTCATCCATCACATTAAGGTGATTAGTTTTTATATCAAAGGATCTCATTCAGCAAATCAAAGTTGCATAGAAGATCATCTACTAGTTCATCCTAACAGGTGCATCAGCAAAATCCTCTAGCAAGGTGGACTTAACAGTCCTTTACAAATCTCCTAACAGAGTTACATACATAATTGTATTGTACAAAATCCTTTCACAAGGTGGACCTAACAGTCCTTATTTCTCCTAACATGGTAGGGCATCAAAAGTGGTCAATTGTAAGCTTTAACATGCTAAATTTATACTGTAGTAATAAATCTTGTGGGTACCATCCCCACCCCAGTTTTACTTTCTATTTGGAAGGTTTCTGGGTAACCAAATATTGTGTCAAGTGTTGCGGATGTTTATTACTTTTCTATTTCATGTGTGCAATCAAATTAGATAATCTAATAAAGGATTAAAGAGATTAGGTTTTATTGGTTCCTGACTGACCCCCCCCCCCCAACTCTCTCAGTCACCTAGCCTCAATATATTTCCAACAGCTCATTGACAGATAGCCTCAACAAACATATGAACAAGGTTACTTCCCCAATTCTTCACAATGGTCTCATTTTACTTATCTATAAACACTGTAAGATATTGGCGATAAATGAAAATTAGAAGTTTCTCTTATTGTCGATGAAGGGTAAACATAATTTTCCTAGTGGGGAAGGGGAAAGTTTGGGTCATCCTGACCTAATGATGGAAAAAAATATGAAAATTGGTAAGGAATTTGGAAAAGGATGAGGATAGAGGTATGGATACAGTTGGGGTGCAGGATGAAAGTGGGGATGATGGTGGAAAAGGGATGAAGAGGCCTTAGAATAGGAGAAGGGAGAGGAGTATGAGGAAGAGAAGGATGAGAGGGGTGAAGATGAGGGATGTGATATGGAGATTAACAAGGTCATGGAGCAGAAAATTGATATCCAAGTGAATCTTGGTTGTGATAAGCTAGAGGATGATCAGAAAAGGGCACTTAGTGTCAAGCCTTGGCCCCTGAATCTCTTTAAAAGTTCTAAGACTCAGCGAGATAAGAATTTGGAGCTAAATGAGGCTAAGGGATCTCCATCCCATACGATTGTTAACATTTTAGGTGAAGGGTATCACACTGTTAATCTGGTTAACAATGAAAACTCCATGGAACAGAACAACCAGTCATTGCAAAAGGGCTCCCCTACCTCAGTGAATTTGAATTTGGAAAACCCTTACACCTTTGATGATTCTAAATTCTAGATGGCTATTTATGTGTTAAAATATGCTCTGAAGTACGATAGCAAGCTCTTCTAGCAAATCAAGAATTTGGTGTTCACTAACCAAGATCTAAAAGAAAAGATTAAAAATATGGATGGCAAGGAAAACAACAGGAAGGGTAGGCTTGAAAACTTGGAGAAAAAGATCACTGAGATGGCCAAGAAGGTGGATAACAATGTTGATATGCTAAGGAAAACCCTCATGGCTTACCATGAGGGTATGATAACTACGACCAAAAGTATGGACGCCCTCATCAACTATCTCAAAGGGAACGACCCCTCAAAAGTCATTGTGAATTTGGACAAGGAATCTGATTATAATAATGTCACTCCTCATGGTTTGGGGAAGCACACCAAGGTGAGTCTAAAGAAGAAGAAAACTTTTGTTTCCAATGATGTCTCTGTTCTGCGCAAGACAGTGAAGAAAATGTTTGAAATTAGGGAAGAGGTAGGGAAAATTATCAAAGATATGGTGTAGGTGGCCTTTGGTTTTTTTTTTAGGCTGGGTGTTTTTGGGGGGTGGTTCTCATTTTTTTGGGTTGGTTTTGTTCGGGTTGATGTTGGCTTTTTTTGTGGGTGTCTGTGTTTTTGTGGCCTAGTCTTTTTTGGGGATTCAATGCTTTATCTTTAGTTCTCTTGTAAAGGGTTATGGGGCCCCTTCAAAACTTGATTTCTCTAATCCAAAACATTGATCAAATAATTGTTTTAACTTATAAATTAAAAAAATAGAATAATTGTGGTAACATAGATCAAATAATTATGGAGAAAAACAATTTGATATGTAAGAAAATAAGATGGATAATTATGGAGAGAGGTAGGAGAGGGAATAGGAGCGCACCTATGGTCTCAAACTATTGTGGAGATTCTGAGGAGGATCCAAACGTTGATTATGTATACAAACATATAAATTTGTTCAATACAGAATATGGAGGATATCAAAGTTATTATGGAGATGTTGGTATAGTTTTTTTCCAATCTAGCAAATCCATTAATTAGTCTAATAATCGAGGATAACTTTAGATAGTCCAAGATAGTGTGGATATCAATCACTACATTTACTTCACTTTATTAGAACCTCTTTTAATTCTTACAATGCATACCATAAGTGGGGGATTACTAAGAATGAATGTTTAACACCTTGCAAGTCTTATGTTGAGCTTTAATTATTGAATATTTTGTAATCATATAATATAATTTACCTACTTGGAAGAGAACACTACATTTTGAAGGAAATTTGAGTTTCCATAGTTGTCACTAATATTATTTTCTTTATTGGTCGTACGAAAAATTGCATGAATCCATAAAATACGCCAACTACAAGAAGGATCCTCAACTACCTTCTAATAGTATGTGTAAGAGGCACACAAGTTGTATTATTATACTACATTGGTAGCTTGGAAGTTATTGTGACACCTCATGGTCCTAGAGGTCAATGTGGTCAATCAAGTGTTATATTATTCTTGTGGATGAGTTACACTTGGAAATGGAGCATAGGTTTAAAAATGAAAGAAGAAAAATGAAAAAATTCAATTAATTTTTGGTCATTATTTTGAGAAGATGGTTTTCAAAAACCATTATTGAATTTTTTGATCTTCTTGGCCCATATGTACGGATTGAAATGGAGAAGATAGGACATCATCTATGCAGTGGCATGTTGTCAAAATTTCTCCAATTATAAAGTCTTAGACCTTATTAAAATTTAAATGGGCTTAGAGGACAATCAAATTTGACATACTTTTAAGTTGGGATTTTTTTTATCCCATAGATATTTAGAGCTTGTCCAACTTGTATATAATAATCAAACTCAATAGAAATAAGAAATTTTATCTCTTTAAAGAAAATTATATTCATTTAATTTATTTTTGTTTTTATTGAAATCAAAATAGTAACAAATTCCTTAAATTTTCCCTCTTCTTACTTTAAGGATGACATACCCTTTAGAAATGGCAATATTGTAAAATGTATTTCGCTTACACTATTAAAATATAAGTACTTTTTTCAATTAAAAATATATATTGAAATGACAATTGGTAAACTGGAAGATGCTAAAAGAAACCAATAACCGATGGGTAGATCTTTTTTTAAGAATCTAGTAACTAATGGGGATATCTTTGTTTTCACGAATAAAAAGAACATTTTGGTTTGAATTAATAAAATGAAACGAAGCAGTTTTCTTTTCTTTTATTTATATTTTTACTTAATATGGTAATGAGGCAGAGAAACTAAAAAAATTATGCAGGATCCATGGATGAGGGAACTTTTAATCTAAATGCGATAGATATGACAAGTTTGAAATAAGAGATTTTGTTGGCTTTAATATGAAAAAAACATCTCTTTGCTAAAAACTATAATGACATCTAGAAAATAAAAAATTGATGCATCATCTATGGACTAGAAAAATGAAAATTCACTGTGCATTTTATATAGAAGTTATTGCAATAAACTAGGGGATTTATGACAGAGCAGATCAGGGAAATGACCCATAGGAAGGGTCGCTTGCTCACCTCCAAACTCTAGACTAACTCCACCAAATAGTCTTTTCACATCACTGTAGCCTGCATATCCAACCATTCCATACACCTGCTTTCTTCATTGCATGTACTCTCATTTCCTTTCTTTGTAGGTGGGATGTGAAAATATGCCGGAAAAAGTCAAGCTCCTTATTGGGGGCGGGAGATACAAATTCAAAATTGAAAATAATACTTAACTATTGCAGTCAAAGTCACCTGAAGAGTTAGAAGAATGCAATGAAAAAAAGGATGGACGATGGAAGTTTAGGTTGGCCCACTGAATGTCATGTTAATCAGTCAATGTTTAGAGTGTGTTGGTTAAGCCCAGCCAATAACTACTAACTAAAATAGACCAGTAACCCCATGTTCCCATCCTGCTGCTTAAGTACAATTTGTGCTTAAAATTAAGCAGCTGAAGTGTCCCCATGCCATTTTTTAATCAGAGGAAAAGATAAGCATTGAAAAAGGGGGGGAGGGGGCTGAAATAAGCAGTGGCTTCTTATTGACAAAAATGACACATGGCTCCACAAATCATTTTCTCTCTTTTTAATATTTGCTATTTTTTCTCAAAAAACTTATCTACAAATTTTTTTATTAAGATTTTATTTAAACATTCTATTTTTTATGTCTTCTAAAAAATAAACAGCAAAATTCATTTACCATGGGGCCACCAGTTCCACAAATTGCTGCTAAAAATATTGAGTAGCAGCTGGTAGCTAAAATAAGCTTAGCAGTTGCATGGGGACATGCCCTCAGTATAGAGTATAGGAAGTTCTAGTCTACATCCTATATTCTGAGAAATTTCATTATAAATATCCAAAATTAGTCAATATTAGACAAGAATATTTCATACGTGCTGGAAATCTCAACTCATCCAGCTTTAAAACTACTAATCTACCTCAAACAATTAGAGTTCCTTCCTCCACCAAACGCACTATAATGGTACGTGGCTACCACCCAATCAAGACCTGGTGTAAATGAGCGGAACCAAGATTTCCAAACAGAGGAGAACCTTTCAAAAATATTCTAAATAAGAAAAATTTGAACATGAAGTTTAGATGAGGCAAACATACAAGCATGAAGTAGTAGTAGAATGCTTTAAAGCTTTGCAAACCGTATTAAAGATTGTCTTCAACCTACTTTTTCTTAGCTATAGAGAAAAAAATATTCCATGGTGAGAGGAGGAGGAACATAAAGCACATCCCACCATCTCTTGCAGTGTGCTGAAAGCAACCAGTCATCTATTGTGCTACACAAATGAGATTGTTGTTGAAAATAGGAATACAATTTGAATTTCTTTTAGGTTGTCCTCCATGTATGCTACATGTACCATTTCTATTTACTATACAGGCACATGGAAAAAAAGAGAGCACATATGGCATACTATGTAATGCATTCAAAGCATGTGGGCATGGCTTAGGGCCAATGGTTCCCAATTAAGAAAAAAATATAACAAATTTATCTCCTATTATTTATCTCAATTGTTTAGACCGAGTGCACTAGCTAATAAATGCAACTTAGATTTTGGTTTATGAGAAGTCAACAATCATTCAAAATATAGTGAACACCATCTTAAATAAATAAGTTCTCATTATTAAATTATTTTTCCATGATCTTAGTGACAAGTGTTTCGAATAAGGATTGAATCCAGAGATTAAAAAGTGTGCTTTAGAATTCCATGAGTTAATTGGATGATAAGGAGTATAATCCCTCTTATTTTAAAAAAATGACATTTCCCTTTTAAATATGCTTTTAAATCTAGACTCGTCATTGCAGAATCTCAACAAAGCAGGGATATGACTATCAAGCTATATACTATTGGAGAAATTAAAATAAGAGAAGTCATTTTAGGAAATGATTGTGTTCCAAATTGTTGAGGTGCCCAAACATTCTCCAACAATATTCTTATTTCTTTTTCTTTTTCTTTAATTTTAACTGGGACATTATTAATTTATTATAATTTGATATTAACTTTCATGAGAACATTTATAAATAGAAAGTTTTTCGTTAAAAGTTTTAAAATAATTTGATATTAACTTTCATGAGAACATTTATAAATAGAAAGTTTTTCGTTAAAAGTTTTAAAATAAATTATTGTGTTAAAAAAATTCTTAAAAACACAAATAACTAATTAAAAATAATTTAGACACATTTCATTTTTTATATTTAAAAAATACTTATTAATTCATATTATACATTTTTAAACAACAATTTGTAACAAACTTTAACATTATATTTTTTTCCTTTTTGATGTTAATTTTTTTAATTAATCTAAAAAAATATGAGAGAACAATACAAATTGACTAGTAAAATGATTTTACTATAAGCGTGTTTAACCAATAATACAAATATTTATAGTATTAATATTCTATTTTTAAAATTTATTATGAAATACTATAGGATTCACTAAATTTTTGTTATTGTGATAATTATATTTTTCTCCAATAAGCTTATTTATTTTAAGTTTATGATTTTTATGATAAAAATGAATAATTCACTATGATTTAAGTTGATTTAAGTCAAAAATTGCATTTATTATTTTAAATATTTGTTAAAATGACACAAATATTTATACTTTTTTAAAACCTCTCTCTCTCTCTCTCTCTCTCTCTCTCTCTCTCTCTCTAGGAACTTTGTCTCTTGTCTATTTTGCCATCTAAAATGAACAAAACAAAAAATAACTTACATCATTTCATTAGAAAATCACCACTTCAATAATTGTAAATTTAAGTTATGAAGATTGTTAATGCTACTTTTTCATGAATCTTGTTCAATTTTTTGAGGAAAAGAATTTTATTTTTCACCTGTGTTTTTTTTGGCATGTCTTTCTTGCTTACATTAAAAAGTGATGCCTACCAAAATATTTGGTAGATTTTTCATTCTTACATGAGTACACAATTTCCTATTTCTGATTCTAAATGTCCCCTAGAAAATGGAATTCCGACATACCTAAACTTCATTCTTCTCCTTGTCCAATTCACATTTCTCAAATTCATATCTATCAAACGCTATGAAGTTTATTTTGTTTTCTAGAAAACAATATAATTTGCCAAAAGATGGCCTTAAAATTTACCAAATTCTAACTTTTAAGACAAGTAGCTTCTAACAAAAGCAAAAACATCCTTGCACAGCTAATATCCGACTATACAAAATATTCCTTTACTAAAAATTTTGTTTTTATTTATTTATTTATTTTTTATTATTATCCCTTAATATATTACCCAAAGCATATCTTACTATCGGTGTAACCATTGCACCTCATTGAAGTAAAAGTGCTAGTTATGCTTCTTTAGAAAATATAAAAAAAAAAAAAAAATTAAAATGAAGTGGTGTAAAACCCCCACACATAGCTCTCATGGGGTCTGTAGGAGTGGTACCCTCCTACACCTCTCTCGAAAGGGGTGGTGGGGATTATGGGGTCTCACCCTTTTCATTTCCCTACCATGATAATGGGTACAAGGCTCATGACCCCAAACTTTCCTTTTTTTCCCCTTTTGAAAAAGAACTTAAGCATTGATCTACACTATAGGGCCCCGTTTGTTTCTAGGTATTGACTAGGAATTGGCATACCAGCATGCTGGTATTGTCGAATTCAGTGTTTGGTTCCAAAATGAAAAATAGGAATAGGGTTATGCGAATTCTAATTTTGGGCCTTTTTGAGCATTCCACAATTCCCCCTCAGGACCTGGAATTGGAATTGAAAATTGGAATTAGAATTGAGAGTATTATTTTGTGAAGGAAAATTCATTCCCATTTTTGTGTTAATATTATATTGCTATCAGGATGTATATATATACACATGTGTATATATACATATACATGTGTATATATACACATGTACATATACATGTGTGTATATATACACATGTATATATACATGTGTGTATATATACATGTGTGTATATATACATGTGTATATACACATGTGTATATATACATATGAGTGTATATACACACATGTATATATATACACACATGTATATATATACACACATGTGTATATACACACATGTGTATATACACACATGTGTATATGTGTGTATGTGTGTATATATACACACATGTGTGTGAATATACATGTATGTATATACATGTGTGTGTATATACCCTTATGTGTATATATACATACATGTATATATATAGTATAT
>MU225213.1:283661-317795 GCA_018584345.1 Thuja plicata | reverse complement strand
AAGGTATGCATATGAAGATCATAGAACCAATAGTTATCTATTGTGATAACACCAGTGCAATAAATATTTCCAAGAATCCAGTCATGCATGCAAAGACTAAACACATTGCCATCAAGTATCATTATTTGAGAGAACAGGTTCATGAAAAAGAGGCCATACTTGAATATGTGCAATCAAAAGAACAATTGGCTGATATCTTCACCAAGCCACTGCCCAAGGATACATTTGAGTACCTGAGGAAAATACTAGGGGTCAAACCCATGTATAACAGTCAGTAAAAGGACTGAAAGCTACATCAGCCATATATTATCAGAATATCATTCATGATTGATGTAAGCAGAAGCTGAACATCAAAGCTACATCTATATACAGAAAGGTATATATCAGAACCAAGCACTAGAGAAAATTTTTATATAATGGATAAGGGAAATTCAAGGAATATATTATGGATAGAAGACATTGTTTGACAAAATGTCAGATATTTGTGAAAATATTTGTTTGGCATTAATTTCAAAGGGAGAGAATGTATTCATATTATCATCATCATTAGAAACTATTCATTATCAGATTACTCCAAACAGGGAGAGATCATATCCATAGGGAGAGTATTTGTATTAAAGTTGCAAATACAAGACAAAGACATAAAAGAAAAAGAGAGAGAAATTGACACAGAAAGAGGACACAACACATCAGAAGAAGAAACAAGAAAGCTGCAAGGATCAAATATAAGCTAACACAGAGCTTACCGGTGGTTAGACATTTTTATCAGTTATCAAAACAAACTATTTGGTAATTTGATGAATCTCAAATTGTATTTCATGTTGTATTAGAAATAAGTATAGTGTGATAATATAGTATGTTGCCATCAATGCCAAAGGGAGAGATTGATGACATGTAACTGACTGAATGTTTGACAATGTTAAGTTGAAGATGATGCAAGACATTAAATCAGTTAATGCTTTGTATTGTCATTGATATCAACTTGATATCATCTGTATGGTCATATACATAATGCCAAAGACTTCAAAAAATCAATGGAACAGAGGTTATGCTTGCAGCAATGCATAAAAGTCAACTATTCACCAAGTGATAGACTACACCGGCGGAGTGCACACCATCGGTAAAGACAGATATAAAGTCACAGTGATGCCCGACGAGCAAAAGATAGTGTTTCCCGACGAAGAAGAATCACAGGATGCCCGACGAGCTAAAAATAGTGTTGCCCATTGAGAAAGATCCAATGATGCCTGACGGACGGAGATCCCGAAGCTAATTGAAGTTGTACCAACGGAACTGGCAGTTGTCATCGACAACAAACTATAGAATTGACAGACAGAACAGAGAGATCAGAAAATGATAAAATATCTAGCTGGCATAGCTTAAGGATAGACTTAACTGGTTGTTTTATTTGTTTTATTCAACCACAATTAAGTAAGTGATTTAAAGATGATTTATACAGCTGGCAAGAAGATAACTACGAGATAAATCAGGAGTTAAAGCCGTAAATCAATTTGGCTGGATTGTTTTTTACGCCAAGAATCAAGAATCAAGAACCAAGAGTTAAGGAATATCATGTTTATATAAGAGACAAGCATGATTCATTTCCGTAAGCAATTAGATACACGGGGGAGTGAATTGAAAGAAGATGTTGAAGAGAAACTGATGAAGGTTAAACTTCATACAGTCCTAATTAATCAAGCTAAGGGAGAGCTAAAGAATTCTGCAGACACCGACACACAGTGAAGCATAGCATCACAGAGCAGAAAGAGTTAAGTATAAAGGAATGGAATTGAAACATTGATCAGAAAGGTATTGTACGTAAATAGATCTGAATATCTGCAATTCAAAGTTGCATTAGAAACAGGTCATTGTGTTTCAGTTTAACCATTGAAGAATTAAGTCTCTTAACAGAGCAGGACTTAACAATCATTTGTAATTGAGGTATATCCTGATAGATTACCAAAAGGTTGACTCATGATAGTAGCATTAGTCTTACCTAAAGCCTATTGACAGTCTAAGAAGGAGGCTGATTCAAGGATGGTAGTAAGATTAGCATAAAGCCTACTGACAGTCTAGAGGCTGATTCAAGGATGGTAGCGTAGATGCCAGATACTAAGTGACAACCTATGTATAAAAATCCTCTAACAAGGTCACACTTAACAGTGTGTATGTAACCTTTAACAGGGTTGGCTCCTAACAAGGCTCACTTTAGAAGAGTGAAATTTGGGGTACCGGTCCTAGTGGTTTTTCCCTTAATAGGGTTTCCACGTTAAAATTCTTGTGTTATGTGTGTATGGTTTATTACTTTATTGTTTTACATTTCACATATGCATTTATGGATTGACTAGTATACTCTGCATATTTACTGAGTATCGGTAAATAAGTTTTACTGCTTATCAGTTATCAAGGAGAATAAGGACAAACAAGGTAAACCGACAAACAATTATTTATTTCAAGTATTTCAAAGGCATACATCTTGTAGGGACTTAATAATCTGAGGTGTATTAATTGGTGGATTGAAGTTTAAAAGGATAAATTTTTGACGCCACTGATTCACCCCCCCTCCCTCTCAGTTATTACTAACATAATGACCTCTCTGACCTGGAGTTGCAAGGGAATCCACTCACCTAGTCAAATGATAGAAAGGGACAAAATCTTATCCAAGTGAGGGTTGATAGGGTGTTGGTGTCTGCGGGCTGGGACCTGGATCAGAACTCGGTTCTCTTGGCCTTCCCTCGCACTGTCTCTGATCAAGACCCCAATGCTGGTTAATTGGTCCACCCACCCTCCCCCTTTTTGATATGAAATAATGTGGCACTCCCATGCTGACTTCAAACAATGCATTCACTACTAGTGGAATATCCTGATCTGAGGTTCTGCTATGTTTAGAGTGGCTTGTAAATTGGATAACATTCGAAGGGAGGTGAAAAGCTGGAGTAAATACTCCTTTGGGGACATCTTTAAATAGAAGACTGCAATTGAGACTAAGCTGGTATATCTTCAAATGAGTATGAAAAATGAAGACCTATCCCCTGAAGCTCACATGGAGGAAGAGAGATAGAGGAAAAATGGAAAGAAAACATGAAAAAGGAGGAGATCTTCTAGAAACAATGATCTAGAATCCAATGGTTAAAAGAGGGAGATAAGGAACACCTCCTTCTTCCACATATTGGCTTCCAAGCATAAGAAAAGGAATACTATCAGGTCGTTATGGAATGAGAATAATGAGGAGATTAAGGAAGAAGAGGAAATGGGAAAATGGGCTTCCCAATATTTTACCAGTGCTTACTCAAACTTGGGTGTGGTTCATGGTATCACCAGGGACCGACTCCTGGATTGTATCCCTACAACCTTGAATGAGGAAGATAATGATCACCTACTGGCATGGGTCACTGAGAAGGAAGTCCAGGAAGCAATGTTTTCTATGTGGGCTTACAAGACCCCAGGTCTTAATGGGTTCCCTCCTTCTTTCTTCCAGGAATTCTGGGACCTGATCAAGTATGATCTAATTAGAGCTATTCATAATTTATTTAGGATGGGTAAGCTTCTGAAATCCTTGAACAAAATGTTTATTGTCTTGGTGCCTAAGATCTCTGACCCCAAATTTCTCTCGGACTTCCGCCCTATAAGCCTTTGCAACACGGTGTATAAGATCTTTGCTAAAGTTATGGTCAATAGAGTTAAACCACTCCTTGACATATTCATTAGCCCCTATCAGAAAGGATTTGTCCCGGGTAGACAAATATTGGATGCGACGATCACCACTCATGAGGTTATTCATTCAATGGATAGAAATAAAAACCCATGTATGGCTCTCAAACTAGACATCTCTAAGGCCTATGACAAAATCAACTGGAGTTTCTTGTATGTTGTGCTCTACAAGTTGGGTTTCAAGGAGAAATTCATCAGAATTATCAAGGAAGCGGTGGAAAGTGTGAAGTATTTGGTCTTGGTTACTGGCTCCCCTTAGGGAAACTTTAATGCTAAGAAAGGGCTAAGACAGGGTGATCCTCTCTCACCGTACCTTTTCATAATGGTGGAAGATGTTCTTGGACGTAAATTCATCTGTCTGAGGCAAGAAGGGAAAATTCAAGGCATTAAACCTACCTCCTCTGTACCTGCTGAGGTCCTGCAACAATTTGTCGATGAAACTTTCTTATTTGGGGCTTCCTCTGTTATTGAAGCCAGGGCATGGAGGAAACTTATGGATGAATATGCTATGACATCTGGGTAGCATATAAATTACAAAAAAAGAAAAATTTACTTCTTCAACACGAACAAGGCTCTTAGTACAAAAATCACCCAGATAATGGGCTGCCAGATTGTTGAGCTTCCTGACACTTACCTTGGTCTCCCCCTGATAGTTAAGGAGGTTGACGTTCAATTTTGGAACACAATTCTTGAGAGAATGCAAAAGAAGCTGACAGGGTGGAAGGGGAAGGCCCTCAGTAATGCAAGAAAGCTATAGCTAGTAAAATCATCTCTCCAGGGGATCCCTGTCTACTTCCTATCCATGTTCAAGATCTCTACTGGAATGGCTGAAAAAATTGAGAAAATTCAAAGGAAATTTCTTTGGTTTGGGCTAGAGGAAAAATCCAAAATCATCTCGGTCAATTGGGAAACCGTTTGCCTCCCTGAACCTCTGGGCAGTTTGGGCATTAGAAAGATTTCAAATTTTAAAAAAGCTCTGATTGCTAAGATGGGCTGGGTTCTCTCTAGTTACTAGGTGGATTGGTGTAGGATCATGAGGGCTAAGTATTATAGGCACTCAGCCTTCTCTAAGTTCCTTTATGATAATAACCTCCCCACAAGATCCAAAACTTGGAACAATATTGTCAAATGTCAGGGCCTGCTGCGGGAAGGTTGCAGATGGCAACCAGATAATGGGAACACAATTAGGTTCTGGGAGGAAACCTGGTGTGATGTGAAACCCCTAGACTGAGGACCCCTTGGTTGTTTGAGAAGGAACCTCACCGTTCAATTTGGCCACAAAGTTGCTGATTTTATTACTCTAGCCAGACGATGGAAGAGACTGTATGAGGGTTGGGACATCCCACCACACCGGGAAAGGCACGCCAGGAATCTGTAGGACATTCTTGAAGACACCATATCCTTATGTTTACAGGTGAGGATAAGTTGATATGGGATATAGGCCACTCTGGAGCGTTCACTGTTAAGTCAACCTATAACTGTTTGGTCAAGACCGAGAGCGACTTGAGGTGCTGGAAGTTTATTTGGATTAGCTAGCTTGTCCCAAGAATAAATTTCTTCTGGTGGACGACCCTTCATGGGGAAATCCTCACAGTGGACAACCTCAACATGCGCAGGTTCCAACTGGTTAACTGGTGTGTGATGTCCAAACATAATGAGGAAAGTATTGATCATCTCTTTATCCATTACCCTTTTGCTAATGATGTTTGGACCAGAATTCTAGACAAATTTGGTTTATCTTCGGTGTTCATACAGGACCTACAACAGTTGTGAGCAATTGGGAATGTCCTTTGGCCCACCCCCTGCTTAGATTACTTTGGAAAATGATCCCCCCACACCTTTGCTGGCAAATTTGGAAGGAGAGGAACAACCGCATTTTCAGAGAAGCGGATCTAGGTGTGGAAATTGTGGTTAAAATTGCTTAGAAGATGCTGCTAGAGAACATCTCTGTAATTGGAACACCTCTTTCAGACCCCCTTTGGGGATGGAATCATGTGTGGTACGCAGTTGGAACTTTCCAGATTCTTGCCTCAAATTTGGCAACTCCAAAAAGTTGAAAAGATTGGAGACCAAATGGCTGCCTCCACCTCCCGGGTGGGTTAAAATTAACTTTGATGGTGTGGCTCGTGCTGGGATGGCTGTGGATGGGGGTATCATTAGGAATGCTGAGGGAAGATTGGTGCTTGCCTACAATGACAATTTTAACTCGGCCACCAACAATATGGCTGAGGCATTGGCACTTTTTTGGGGGATGAAGTATGCTATTACTATGGGTATTAGTAGGCTAATTATTGAAGGAGATTTGATGCTCATAACCGAAACCTTGAAAGGCACTATGAAAGCAAGTTGGAAAATAAGTAACATCATCAGGGACGCCCGCCTATTGATAACCAGATTGGAGGACTTTGTGATTCAACACACCTACAAGGAAGGCAATGTTGTTGTTGACTCGTTGGCTGCTGATTGTTTGGGAATGAAGAGAATGTGTTGTTGGAGGGATGTGGAACCCCTATTGGTGGATACAAAATCCATAATTGGGAGAGAACACAACAACTCTTGTCAATGATGTGGCTCTTTATGCTTTGTTGGTGGAGGTATACCATAGACCGCGACTGGGGGCAGGAACTTTAAATTTTAAACCCTCGATGAACAAAAACAATGTTAGGGCATATGGGGTCTTTTTCCATCATGACACTAGATTTAATAACAACTGTATGTACCATTATGAGATGGCCGCCAATAGAATGTGTTCTCTAATGGTCATTATGGAACCAAGCTCTAATAAGATTGATAAGACTTCCCAAAACATAAATGCCACGCATTGGGTTTGGGAAATGATGACAAATCATTGTAATCTTCTGCCGGTCACGTCTCACATGTGTCCTTGCTGGCACAAGTTTGATTTGGGTAAAAGGACCAAAAATATTATTAAGGACTTATGGGTTTTCGTGGGCATTACTTGTCATAAATGTTTCAAAATTTGCAGAAACCAACGCTTCCTCTGGTTTTCCTCATAGCTGAACAATCTGGAGAACTCTAAGAGAGACTCGGATATGGGTGGAGACATGGTTTGGGTCGAACCTGATAAGATTGAAGATGTGTTTCACGAAAACCCTAGGGTCTAGACGACTCTCGATGAAGGAGGGTTGGTCCTGTACATGGAAGCTATGATGGGCTACGATGAAAATTTGTCTCTACAATTTGTGAACAGCTGGACCAATAGGAGGGTCACCATGGGCGAAATATCCTTTGAGGTCAATGAGGAAGTGATTGCTCAGGCTTCCACAAAGGGAAGGAAATGGAAAAAGACCACCAAAATCACGGACGAAACAAGCCTCAAGCATTTCTTTAGAAAGAATGAGGTGCCAGTCAGGAATCATGGCGGCCCAATAGAGAAGCGCTCCCTCAACCTTGGGGACATGTATGTTTGGCTTTAATGAAATACTTCATGCTTGAGGGTAGATTTGGGGTGCTCTATTTTTACGATTTCCCTCTGCTCAACCACCTCCGCCATAGGGATTTGATTTTGTTCTTGTTTTACCTCCTCCACTTGCTGGAAGCCAATGTGAATAAAATTAGGGACTGCTGTGAGAAGAATAAGAACTACACCATCCTTCACAAGGGTCTCATCTCGAGGCTCTTCAATTTCCACCTGGCTCTCTTCCCTCCGAGAGCTATTTTTGTTCAGGGCATCCCCACTTCACCTAGCCAAGCTAACCCTAAGACTCCACACCATTCTGCTTCTACCTCTCCTTCTTCTTCCAAGCATGCTTGAAAGAACAAAAATGCCCTACTTGGCATCCCGGCTACGGCCAAAAAGGATAAAATTGAGCACTGCATTGATTTGGATGGATCTGATCATACCGAACATCGTGAAACGCCCCGTAGATCCCACAGAATTGTTGCCAAGCCCAGAATTAAGGATAAGGCCACTAGGGAAAGATATATTGAGAAAGATGGGGAGTCAAAATTTGATGATAAAGAGTGTTCTGGAAGCGAAAGCAAAGGCAACGTTTCCAGCAAGGTGCCAACCCATGTCACAAACAACTACAACATTGGCAACTCTGGTCGCAAAAAGAACCCCAAAACTAAGTCCCCTACCGTCACCTCCACGGTGGGGGAGAAGGCTAAACAGAATAAGGAAGAGGAAAAGATGGGGAAGGCCTGTGTGGGTTGCGTTGCTATGCAGGATGATGTCAAAAACCTCAGGGCTAAATTCAAGGTGCTCGACAGCAGCTACAACAGACTGGCGGAGTTCGCGATCAAAGTAATGCACTCGTTTGCCACTACCCTTTGCCTACTGCAGCATAATAAGGATGCGACTTAGGATACGACCGATGACAGGTCGAGAAAGATTTTCCAGTTACTTGATGATGATTGGACCAGAGTGCTTACTCATTGCCATAACGAGAAATAACGGGGCTCACTGGAAGGGTCGTGCGGTGTCTTGGGGTGGTAGCCCCAATATGGGTTTTTATTTTATTTTATGGTTAAATTACTTTGGTTTTAGCCCGCTAGGCTTGTTGTTTAAAACTTTTACTGCTACTGATACTCTCGATAGGATAGCCTTGTGGGTTGATTTTGTTTTTAGTATGGTTAAGTACTTTATCTGTAAGGCTACTGTTTATTTTGCTATGATGGGGAAAAACTGTTTATATCCCTATGGCTGCCTGTTGTTTTGGATGTTAACGTTGGCAATCAACTGATGGTGCTGTGTGTGTGTTGTGGATGGTCACTTTGTTTCTTTTTGGTGACTAGGTCTGTTTGAGGCTCTGCCTCCTGTACTTTCGAGCCAATCCCCTCGTTCTTGGCTGTTTTAATTTCAAAAACATCATTGAATCGTACTTTTAAATGCATAATCTTAAATACATAATTTAAAATTTAACACATTGATAAGTAATGGCGAAATTTCACATTATTAGTCTTAAAAACAATAATTTGAAATTTGAAAACAAAAATATACATCACATCTACAATCTTATCTAATATAAATAATTACATCTACAATCCAATTGAAAATAAATTAATTAATAAAAAATATAACAAACAATCTAAACAAAGAAAATAATATATCAAAATGCAAAATCAAATCTTGAATAAACCAAAACAATTAAATTGTGGGTTAATATGACAGATCAGTTATATTGGCCAAAGCCAAAAAGTGCCGGCTGTGAATTCTCCCCACTAAAAATACAGTCACTTCACATTTTAAAAAACGAAAAAAACATAAAGAACAGCTCGGAAGATTTGTGTCCAGCTATAAGTATGCGTAAAAAATGCCACCTTCTTTTCTCCAACCTAACATGAAGAAGCTCTTCCATGTCCATCCAATCTTTCACAGCTCATAAACACTGTTTTTTATTCATCCTCGCCCAATGCCTAAAACACAGCGGATCACCATCTTATCTCTGAATTTTGAACCTGGATTGTGTCTATTCATCACCCACTAACGAACCCCAACTGTGAAAAGTAAGCTTACACTCAAACGCAATAGTAAATATAGTAAGATTTCAATCAAAGTCCACTCAAGAAGTAACCAATTAAAATCTGTTTGTCCCATGATGGGCAGGCTGAAAATGGTAGAACAGTACAAACATGTCCTTGAAAATTGTCTGGTCCTCTCAGAAAGGCCGCAAAAGTCCATGCACAATCTTGAAAATGAATGCCGGCCATTGGTCATATCCGATAATGGTGTGCCGCTCATTTTTCAAATTAGGTCATCCCCACTTACTTTATTTTTATTTGGGTATTTTGTGATGTGAACGTTTCGTAAACCATCTACTTTCTAGAATTAAAAGCTTGAAAGTTCTAAACAGACCGTGGAAAGTGTTATAACATATCAACGTGGCTTAAAAAGTGGTTATGCATGGTGTAGAATGACAAAGATTCATTCCACATATGTAGGAACTATTTTACAGTTTTCAAACTTCAGTGCACCCAGTTTTTAAGCCAAGAAAGAATCTCCCTCTTTTTAAGCCAAGGAAGAATCTTACCGAATTTAAATCCAGCCATGAATATACCAATCAATCAGTGATTCATTGTATATAAGAAGCTAAAACCACCCTGCAAGTTTTATTAAAAAGTAATTTTAGTGGAAGTAAACAACCCATATAGTGGACGGTATAAAGATAAAAAGTTCAGCAGGCGCCCATTAGAAGAGGGAGTCGAAGAATTACAGTAAATTGTGTTTAATAATAAGAACATTTTTTAAGCTGAAGCTATAAAAAGGGTTTTCATGGAAACTTTGGCGATTGAGTTTAACTAGTGCAAACAATAAAATTCAAAAATGAGGTGTTATTTGGACATAAGTATTGGAGGAGAACTAGAGGGGAGGATAGTGGTGGAGCTATATTCAGATGTTGTGCCAAAGACTGCCGAGAATTTCAGAGCCCTGTGTACAGCAGAAAAGGGAATTGGTCCTCATACTGGTGCTCCTCTGCACTACAAAGTAATTTCTTTTTTCAAGACAATCTCCAACGGGACATATGTTTTTCTTTTTGTATTTGTTTTGGAGTTTATAGTTGTGATCAATAGAATTTTTAAGGATTCTTTTGATCATTTCAACCTGGGTTGCAATTGAATAGGCTAATTAAGCTATTGATCAATTTAAATTACCCTTGGGATCCGTAGCCAAAGAAGTTTTGGGTAGTTCAAAACCCGAAAAGTTTATTTTTCGATTGTGAATTTTTTCAGTGGAATTCCAAAAATACACCTACGTTGAATTTTGGCGGTACCTCGCACCCACCAACCTCAATTTTTTCTGGTTAATTTGTTTCCGAATATTAGAAGAGAAAGCTACCCAATTGACATTGTTGTACAGACATACTAATAATTCATCTTGAGTTGATGTGATTGAAAAATATGGAGAATTCACAATTTTTTCCATGGCAATTAGAATACCGAAATTCGATCATGATGAACCCCACTTTGGTCTTTTGGTAAACGATTGACATCCTCAAGTAGCGGGGATTTAATTGTGTGATTATGTTTTTAAAATCAGGCAGGTCCTATTGGACCTTAGGTTTCTAGCATATAGCCGATCATGTTTGGTGATCATGCTAAACATTTTCTGGCCAAGATTGGTTCTGTAAGTATTTCATTTTCTGTTGCTTGGCTAAATACCCCATCTATTGGAGATCTTAGATGACCAAGTGGATACTTATTTTTCTTTGACCGTTTTTTCGATATAGTCAATTCAGTTTTTTCCCTTTGAAATGGCACAATCTAACAATCATGCATGAAGTGACTCTTTTTTCAAATAATTTCAGGGGGTTCCCTTCCATCGTTTGATGAGAGGTTTTATAATTCAAGGTGGAGACATTTCTGCCCATGATGGTACAGGGGGTGAGTCAATTTATGGATTGAATTTTGAGGATGAGAATTTTATCTTGAAACATGAGCGCAAAGGGATGCTGTCAATGGCAAATTCTGGACCTAACACGAATGGTTCACAGTTTATGATCACAACAACACGGACCTCCCATCTAGATGGAAAGCATGTGGTATTTGGAAAAGTAATAAAAGGAAAGGGAGTAATAAGGGCAATTGAGCACATTTCTACTGGTGACAATGATTGTCCCACAGTTGATATCATAATTGCAGACTGTGGAGAGATACCGGAAGGTGAAGATGATGGTGTTGTTAACTTCTTTAAAGATGGAGACATGTATCCAGATTGGCCGTGTGATCTGGATGTGAAACATGAAGAGCTATCATGGTGGATATCTTTAGTGGACTCTGCTAAAAGTTTTGGAAATGAGCACTTCAAGGTGATTTCACAACTTCGCATTCTTTTTTTTTGCCTTATGTTCTTTAATCTTGCCTGATAAACCCCGAATGCAGTGTAACAATTTCTTGAAACTTTTTCCTTTCTATTCAATTCATTTTGGATCTCTTGGAAGAATAGAATAGTAGTTTTAGGCTATTAATTTTATGTGTCAAACATAGAATTTTCCCAATTTAAGCAGTGAAAGTTATCGATCTATTTATCAGAGTTTGACCCCATATATTATGGGTCCTAGAATTGCTACAAAGAAAATTAGTAATATTGAAACTTCGCAATTAATGAAACAATACTTAATCTGATAATATGTTGTATTTTTGTGGTGCTGGCGAGTTTCATGCTGCCCACCAAGATTGAAAATCTTATGCCCTGTAGCCAAATGGATGAGGCCAGATGCAAACCCTGGGTGGATTTTGGTAGCATATGAATCCCGTAGATCTGGCAGTTTCTCAAAGGGAATGATTACAATTTAATGTATGCAATACAGTTTTTATCTTGGGTTGATGTTTGAATCCTGATATCTCTATTTTCAGTTTGTATGAATTCATCTTTAGTGCTAAGATTAATATTGTTTTGAATGGTATTGATATGAGGCACATCTCTTCGGTTAAAATCTGTACTTTCCAATTCATATCAATTCCAGCATGAGATTAGTTGTATTTTTGCTTGATTTTCCCCATACCTTGTATGGCATAAAGTATACCGAGCACCCCACAACATTCATGTCTCCAAAGAGTAAGTTTGGTTCACCTTTTGCCAGAATGGCTGAACTTTGGTTCTGTATTTGTAATTTTGCAGAAAAGAGATTACAAGATGGCATTGAGAAAATACAGGAAGGCTCTGCATTATCTTGATGTTTGTTGGGAGAAAGAAGAGATTGATGAGGGTATTCTTTACTGTTACTCTGCAGTTTTTTCTTTTTTGCTTAGTTGCTCTGGGTGTAATATGATTGCTTCTAACGCTTGAGTTATATTCTGAAGTCAAAACAGCTTTATGATGGCATGCGTATGTCAATGTTGTATTTGAGATCAATTATCCACTTGATATGTCAGGGCAGTTTTTTTCATGATATTGGCTAAGGGCTATATTATCTTAGAGATTTTTCATTTTGATTGAATAGTTGCTTATTAATATACAATGCAAAAAAGATGCATGTTTGAGTTGCATGACAGCAATATAATTTTTAGTGTATTTTTAGAATAATCTGTTCATTTTACATGCTTGCTATTCTACAGAAAAGCAAAGCAGACTCTTTAAAATATGATTTCCTTTTGTCATCTATAATTAATGAATTTCAATGGTTTGGAACTATATTTAGTTGTAATCCTGTGGCAGGTCTGACAAGTTAGTGTTGGGTTGACAGAGACAAGCAAACGGTTAAGGAAGACAAAGTCGCAGATATTGACTAACAGTTCTGTAAGTGTTTCTTGGCGAATTTTCTAGGAAGTATTTTCTTACAATATTAGTCCTTAGATAGATGGGTACTTATGTTTCTCATAGTTATTTTTGGTGCAACTTTGTGATTTAATATTTGTAATCTTATCTTGGAGGATCTAGTTGGGCTGCCATCATAGTCATGATAAGTTGATCACATGCATGCGTTTATAATGTCAGGAATTGCTCTCCAAAGTGGTGCTGAATTCAATTTTAATAATATTCGATTCATAAAGGTGTTCCCTTACTTCTAGCCTATGAGTTGTCAGCAGCTTTTCATTTTGCTGCTTTTATATGGCTTAGTAGCCTGAAATTCAGTCATTTCTGATACGGGATGATCATTTGGGAGTTGGGACCTGATCAAAAATTTTAGATATCTCAATGTGGACAATAAGCTTAGTCCGTTGGATATAAAAGCTTATGTATTGTGTGCATGAAATATTTTGGATCCCATTATTGATCAATTTGATGCCACAGATGGACCTGACTAAGATTGATAGATTGGTGTGGACACTCATTCAGGGTACTACTAATCAATGCAAGTGGCCTCTGTTTTCTTGGTTTTCTTTTTACCTTTGTCATATCTGGTAATGCTTTTGAAACATACCAAACTAGAATCCAAGGGAATTTCAATAGAAGTTATTGACAGTGCTAAAACATTTACCTGGCATCCTGAGAATTAATGTTCTGATTACTAGTAATAGCTTGGGTTTGTCTTGAGAAGCCATGACAATGGGTTCTTTGACTGCACTTTGAAGAACTTGAGCCCATTACATGCACAGCGGAAAAAAACTTTTTGCAATTTAATTGTTTCTACAAGCATCAATGTCACGTCTATTTTGATTTTTTTTCACATTATTTGTCAACTAAGAAATTTAAGGGTACATGGTAGATTAGTGTACATTGACTATATTGGCCTTTGATTTTTTAGGCTTGCAAGTTAATATTGGGAGATGCCAAGGGAGCTCTATTGGATACTGAGTTCGCAATTCACACTGGCGACAATAATGTCAAAGCTTTTTTCCGTCAGGGTCAGGTATGTCTTTAATAACACACAGAATGGTGTCAAGGATGAAGAAACCCATCAAAAAATTAAAAATCCATACCAATGATTTCTGGTTAATTAATTGTTGGTATGTATATGTGTATACCATGTTGAATATCACATATGGACGTTATATACTGAATAATAACATTATGGATTAGAACAATTTACTTGATCAGTTGTACTCATTGTGATATTGCTATCAGGATTCAGCTGTGTAGTTTTTGAGTCAAACTCATTGACCCATATCACAATTTGACTTGCTGTGGAAAATATATCCTACTTATTAGATGTACTCACTTTTCAGATCATGAGCTTCTTAAATATTGAAGTGGTATTTATTGACTAGATGCCACTGTGTATCTTGTGTTGTCTTCTGTATTTGTGTGTCAATATATCATTCAAACTAGGTAGACACATAATTGTAGTAACACAGATTTATTATGCTTCTGAATTAGAGACAGTCTAACTGTTAAAAGCACTTTTAGCAATTTCCTAGTCTAGCTTAGATTAGATTTACATTTACTCTTCTTGCCTTTCCTAGGTAGGGATATTATGTTTAGTGCAGATGTCCTCCTTTCTAGTGTTAGAGCTTTTTTCTATTTAGAAAATTTAGAGATTTGGACCAATATTTGTATCGTCATCCTTTGATAACATTATCTTTTATGATTATTTAAAAATTAACAATATAACCACTTTCCTAATTATATTTGCAGTATTTTTTAAGTTTTAATGATAGGTAACTCTTGCTGTTAAATATACCTGAGCAAGTTTTTGCTTTTCACTGAAAGCACATAGTAGGGCCAAGGGAACTGTTGACGGATGTTTTTGCACCCTCCAGCACAGAATAAAATACAATGGGTATCATATTCTCTCTTGAAAGGAAATCCTATTTCATGACTCAAATATTATCACCTTAAGGTTCTGGTAGTCAGGTCTTGACTGTGCTTTGGATAACTCAGTGGATGTATGTGATTTTTCTGGTGTCACAAGGGGCCTTACATTAACAAGCTGGAATTATGCTCCTGCAAGATTTCTCAGAAAATCCCAAGGTCTAAAACTTCAATACCATCAGATTTAGCAATGAGAATGGATGTTAGTTAGATAATGCCCTACTGGTTCAAGTGACTGATGGTTACTACACCATTGTATAACACCACCTTGGCCAAGGTTTTATTAATGCAAGCAAGACTCTTTCGGTCTTCACCGACCGTAATGGACTTACTGTCCAACTTGGCAATAACGTTCCGATGACCTTAGAGTGGTAACACGTTGGCATAAGCAGAACTTATATGGTTTCCATGGTTCATGACCAATCTACAGGGAATCCCTTCCCAACAGTTCACAGTTGTTATAAAACATTACAGTATGATTGACATTTTATAGTCCTTTCTATTTTCCCTTCCTAGGATAGAAATGGAACACTTCCCAAAATGCAGCTACATTTATAACTGATCAGGCTCGATCTAGAATTTCAAGATGATTCAACATTCTTATTGATGACATATTATCATATTCTTATAATGATCAAGTTCTACCCAATCAAAGGACTGTTTGTCATCCATGAGATTTAATGTGTTATTAAATTGTTGAGATATCATTGCAGATTGATTAATAGTTAAGTATTACTCCACAGATGGCAACTCTTTGAGCAATATGGATTGTTCTAATGATAGAAAACTGAGAGATATGACTACCATGAATTTCTAAGAATGGTTTAAACCGTTATGCAGATTCATAAGGTACACGGTTTCATATCAGAAATCCAGATTCATGAAGATATAAATAGATTCCTATCAAAAAGGAAGAATTTACAATGATATACTGATTCATAACAGAATTACAGACTCATAAAGAATCACGGATTCAAATCAGAAATACAGAATTCACATTAATGAAAGGATTCATTATAGTTATGCATGACATTAGTTTTCATTCTTCTTTTGGTCTTCCCCAACCTTAAGGTCTTGCTGTCCAAAATGGCAATTATAATGTCTTACTGACCAAGGACAGTATGATTACATTCCTAAACCACTATGATGTCCCTATTCATCCCACTCCTACGTACTTAGTTAAGGGTTAGGTTTAGAAAACTTCATAGACCTTGTTGGAGGACAAGCATTCCTATGACATCTTCCTATCACAGGTTGTCAATTAGGCTATTCACCCTTCCCAAGGTATCATTACTTCAATTCCCATTAAGTTGTCCCAAGGTTTGCAAATATTAGAAGGTTCAGACAGTTCTAATCTCTCTGTTTGATCAAGTTCTTATTATCAGATTTACTAGTCTGAATGATTCAGATCTGTCCGTAGATTGCAGGTTTGAAGTGATTACTGGTTCAGGACTGTTCTCTAATTCAATAATATTTGATCAGATTCACGAGGATCCAATAAAATGAGCAGTAACATGGATTCGTTATTCTGAAACTAAATTCTTTCAACTTGATGATAATGCCATTCCTAATGCATGGTGACTAAGGTCTTTCCGCAAGATCATTAAAGAAGACGTAATTTCATTCTATATGTGCTTTAAAACTGAATGTGCATGCACAGTAATTTATTTTCTTTTGAATGCACAGTCAAACATGTATTCTTATCAAATGCATAGTAATAATCTTCCTTTCGAATGCACAACAATATATGCTTACAACTAAAGACCTAAAAAGATTGGATGCACTGTGAATAGATCAATCCATATGATCAAAAGATGAAACGAATGCTATAAACAGCAAGCACGATACCAAGATTCCATTGTGGAAATATTTATAATGAAGAGAAACATGCCTGATTAAATCTGTGATCAAGGGAGACTCGATCCCACCTGATTACCAGCACATTGAAGGTATTACTTGCTAAATTCGGTTACAACCTAGTAACTGTACTCAAAAAAAAAAGCTATCACTAATTTTTGGTTCTTCAATGATATGTAAAACTTGTTCTGAAATTCCCAAATTGCCAGGGAGGAATGATCGATCAGCCGGGGTCAAAACAAATAAGCCAACTCCCATGTTAGCATGATTGGTGGAAGGAGTGTAACTCCTTGTTATCCGGGTGCCAAGGAGTTACATTCACCACCTGGAGAGATATAAGACTGCCGACAAGAAGCTAATAACATTTATTAATGAATTTCTTAAAAGGTTAATCCTTAATCATCTTAATGTATTTCTCACGAATGCCCATATATATATATATATATTTAAATGCGTACGTGCTCAATTACTTAGTGCCAATTTACATTTTGCGTATTTAATTGTTCAACCCATCGTACATGCATACACATAATCACTTATTATTTTTTGGCCATATGTACGTGTTTACATATGGATTCAATCAGTTGCATATATGCATTTTATGGCAATTGGCATACAACGTACACATTTATCTATATATATAATTATATATGTATACATATATGTTATGTATATACAATATTTGCATATTCATGAATAAACATTAAATGGAGAGATTGATAAGGTTGTTCCATTAAATCGATAGAGGAAGATCTCAATGAATATTATTTTTTTAATAGTGAATTATTAATTCTTTGATTAGATCAAGGATAATAAGCGACAACCAACCGACCATGACCAAGGAGACCAAGGCTAACAACCCTAACCTAGTGACCTGATGACCAAGATACTAAGCTATGGGTTCTTGCTCTGATGACATTGACGACCTTAACCTCACATTTGCACCTTCTTTCTTTCATGATACTCTCCCTCCCTTCTCCGGGCGATCTTCTCTTGCATCCGCTACCATAAGATGGAATTAGCCATGTTCATATCTATTTCATAATAACATTTTAAACTAGCATATCCATCCAGGCTATCATCAAGTTGTCAGTATACAACATTATTAATCCCTTGAATATTACTTTCCATAAAAACATAATTTATTCAATAATCCTCATAATGAAACAACATAATCTCATTAATCAATAATCCTCATAATTAAACATAGTAACTTCTTTAATAAAAATTCCACACAATTCACTAACTTCATACTTCCCACGAAATAGTTATTGTAGTCATTTGAAAGTCCTCAAGCAAGGGATGTAACATATATTTATCTGATATTTTGGTATGAAGTATAGTGCATTCATTATATAATGAAGTGATTAATTTATTATATGTCTTCATTGGATGTATGCAGATATGCCCCTAATATATGCAATGATTAGTATTCTAATAATGATGATAAAGATTCCTTTAAGATCTACAACCATTAAGCCATTGCATTATGGAGGGGGGATATGGTACATGCAAGGAATGCAAGTAGTATAAGGTCCATTTGAGTAGTGGTGACTGAAAGGGACCAGGAGGCCGAATGGTGGGTGTTATTCAGTGCTCTTGGGCTTGATGGACAAGCTTGAGGCACCTTGTGTGATCCACCATGGTACTTCATGATGTGGATGGGTTATTGGGGAGGATCTTAAGAAAATCCTACTTGTATATTATTTTAATTATAGTGATATTTATGATTCTTTTATAAACATTGTGGAATTACATATATTTGCTCATCTTTAATAATAATGATTAATTTGGTTGTAGGCTCTAATTCTAGAAATAAATTGACAATGTGCATTCTTACACATAGTCTATACCTTATTTGAAAATTTTAAGGCAACTTAGGGTTAATTCCTAATTGTGAACATTACAATTGGTATCAAAGCGTCTTCTTGCCATCCTGTGAAAGATAGTTGATGCAACCTAGCCAAATGACTCAAAGGGCCTTGGAAAGAGAAAGAAGGAAGCTTAAATCCATCAATGATTTTACACCCAACAACAAAATGATCAAACAAATGGGCAATGAATTGAGGACCCCTACTCAAGCTCTCATAGGAGTAGAACGAGAGAACATCCCAACTTCTACTCCAAGCAATCCGAAACATGAATAATTCTAATTCCTGGCCCACCCAATACAATGGGAGGGATACCACTCCAACCATTCTCAAAACAGCAACCCAATAGGAGTATCGACCCCTAGACAAATAAGATCCCTTTTCCTACCCAGGGAAGAAAACAGAGGGGGGAGGAAGAAAACAATCAAACCATGGATAGTGTGAAAGAACTTGTGGAGCATACTCAAGATTAGATCTAGAAATAAAGAAGGATGCCTCCTTTAGAGATTATTGTGACGTTAAAACACATATTACCCCAAATAAGAGAAAGGGCAACCAGACAAAGGCCTAAAGGAGAGAACTAGTAAGATGACCCTCTCCAAATTTGATGGACCGGGGAAGACTATGATACGTTCTTAGGTTCGAAAATTGGACACCTACCTTGAACTTAGTCTCATCAAGGAAGAGAATGCCATAAAATTTGTCGTACTCCACCTGGAGAGGACAATCCATGATTGGTTCCATCATGACCTTATTACTAAAGACCACCAACACATAACTACCCATGATGTGTTCACCCAAGATCTCATCCAAAGATTTGACCAAAAACATCTTGAATGGTACTTTAGGGAACTTACACTACTAAGGCAATCAATAACCGTTGAAGAGTATGTCACTAAGTTCCAAAAACTTTTTGTAATGGTACTCGAAGTATCCCAAAGAAGACTATCCTACCTATTTGTCGAAGGATTAAAAGACTATCCAAGGCTTGGTAAGTGCTCTCAACCCTACATCACTTAAGGATGCAATTCAAAAGGCACTGAATGTACACATCACACCCACAAAGGACAAGTACCATGCAAAGAGTCAACCTTCTCATACCAAACCTTTGTACAAAAAGGACGAAGGAAAATCCTATGTCTTACCAAGAAATGAGGGATTGTTTGAAAAATGTATTATGCTAAAAATGCAAGGAAAAAAGGGACTAGGACATGTTTGTAAAGGACAAAATTTGTGCTTTATATGCAAGCGAGAATGGAGACCAAGGCACAGGCGTGGAAAGTCAAGAACGCCATATGGAAGCATTATCCGACGAAGAAGTATGGGAAGAGGATGAAGAGCATCCTAGTAAGAGAAGAATGGGTGAATAAGAGGAAGAGCATGGAACCCTAGCTACCATTTCACAAGCCTCCAAACACCAACCATTTTGAATCAAGAGTACCTGCTGTGAGGCCTTCACACCATCTCGCCATTGCAAATGAGGACCCCCTCTTTTTGCTTGGCAATAAGAGTGGATCTTTTAGTTGGCTCTAGTTTATTGGCAATTTCGGAGTCTCCAAGCTAGTGAGGTGAGTTTGAGCAACTTTAGATGAAGTCATGCCCACTTGAGGGTCTAGTCGTGAAGAGAAATGGAGTCATGGGCAAAGCATCCAACACTTAGTTAAATCCTAAGTAGGACTGAGTTTTAGTCTAAGGACTCTAGAGTCCGATATGACAATGGAAAAATTGGTTTGCGGTCCAAGTCTTAATCGTTAAGCCAGAATGGAAGAAAGGACAAGACAAGATCAAAGCATGAGATATGGAACTTTGAAGCCTTGCAATCTGATCTGAGATAAGGAGAAAGCTTGGTTTGAGGATGCTCAACTTGAAGTGAATAGTTTGGTATGAGAATCAAGTTGCAGAATGACAAAATGTGGGCATGAAAAGGTGGAAATCAGAACTCGAGCATCCAGATCTGAGATTAGTATCACCGAGAATCAAAGGAAAAGAAGATAAAAGAAGAGTTTTTACCAAGCAATGAAGGAGGAAATCGGAGTTTCAAAGGGAAAAGGATACGCTTAGACAAATTTGAAGCCTTGGAAGGAATTCCAAGAGGTGGTCGGTATCCGACCACCCCTTGGAACTTTTAATCCAAGAGGTGGTTGGATTCCGACCACCACTTGGAACTCTAGTTCCAAGCCTCCCCTTATCTCCGCCCTCCAACATGGAAAATTTTCCAACATACCTCTTATTTCCGCCGAAGTTAAGGGGCTTCCTGAACAAATACAAGGTGAGATTCAACCTTAGATGGATGAAGAAAATCAAAATCAAGTGGCTAATATGAAAATCAAGTGAAGTCTTTAAAAATTGGCAATTGGATTCTGAGTTTGAATGAAATCAAGATCAGATCCTCTACAAAATCAACAAAAATGAGATATTAACATTGATTTGAGACCAAGAATGAGCATGAGAATTTAAAGTTTTACAAATCAGATCTGAAACCATTAAAGAAGTTTGAAATTGGCAAAGTAAGGTTAGAAATGTTTTTTTAACCATCTTGGAAAATTCCAAGAGGTGGTCGGATTCCGACCACGCCTTGGAACTTTTGCCCACTTGGAACTAAAGTTCGATCCCATGCTAGATTTCCGTCCTTCAATAACAAGGCAATTCCAACGTAAGCCAGATGTCCGCCCAAGTTAGCTGCTGTCTAAAGAGTTCAATCTCTTCTGGGGGGTGTAATTCAACTCAAAAGCATGATGAGAAATTAAAATTGAGATCAGAAAGAGAATCCAAGCTGGAGAGAAAGAGAAAAAGATTGAAAATTGTGAGTAGAAGATAAACTAGTGAGTGAGCAAAGGAAATGAGGTTTTGAGTTTCAAGATGAAAATCCAACGCATAGTTCTTTTGGACACCCTTGGAACAAGAATTTCGAGCAACATCAAATTTCCGCTCCCCATTTGCATACATTTCCAACAGCCATTAGAATTCCTTCCTCTAGTATTAGTTAGATCTCAGTCCCATGTTGATCCTCACATTGGAATATGGACATTTCAGGGTGCAATCTGGCCTTTCCACCAAGGAAATTTGATTCAAGTTATTAAAAACACTAATTTCTCCATGAAGAAATAAGAAAACCAGGCCTTTGATTAAGAAGATTCATGATCAAGATAGCCTTCATGAGATATACGTGGGAAGTAATCAAATGATGTTAGACTTAAAAAATCAGAAGTGAAAATGTTTAACTAAAGTTCATCTAAAGGCAACTTTCATGTTAACTTGAAATCATATTTTTGAAAGAATTGCTAACTCATAATAATGTTTTAATTCTACTCATTCTTGTCATATCTCAGACTTAACACAAAGTTTCTTTCCTGACTTGCAAGGTGAAATGGAAGGTGGAGATGCTCAAGGACAAATGGAAAGATCAAGGATGAAAGGTGGCTTGCACTTCAGGGATCTAGGAGGAGGATGGTTCAAGATTGAAGGCTAAATGAAGGTGTAAGCCCAAGTTCAAGTTCAAGATGGAATTAAAAAAAAAGATTGTGTAAGAGAATGGATCAAGTCTACAAGTAAAGGAGAATCATCTCAAACTTGAATTTCCTTTAAAAATCCAAGTTCAATTTGAAGGATTCAGATACACAAAGAACCTCATCACTTCTAAAGATCGAGGCCAAAGAATCAAAATTCCAAGTACAAGCAAGTTCAAAAGTCAGGGACAATGAGAAGATTATTGAATGAAAGTAGAGAAAAATCACGAAGAAGCAATTTGGGAATATATGCCATCACAAGCAATTGAAGACTTGATGATGTTGAATATCAAGAGATATTACTTCTTCTCCAAGGAATTAATCAAGTTTATAAGATAAGCATGTTGAGGTGGTGCCCACTCATCTTCAACCAATCAAAAGATTCCAGTTGCATGTGTCCAAGATCAACCAATTAGATCATGCCAAGTGTACATGTGGAGTCCACTTGATACTTTTACCTAACCTATTAAAAAAAAGATTGTGTAAGAGAATGATCAAGTCTACAAGTAAAGGAGAATCATCTCAAACTTGAATTTCCTTCAAAAATCCAAGTTCAATTTGAAGGATTCAGATACATAAAGAACCTCATCACTTCTAAAGATCGAGGTCAAAGAATCAAAATTCCAAGTACAAGCGAGTTCAAAAGTCAGGGACAATGAGAAGATTATTGAATGAAAGTAGAGAAAATTCATGAAGAAGCAATTTGGGAATATATGCCATCACAAGCAATTGAAGACTTGATGATGTTGAATATCAAGACATATTACTTCATCTCCAAGGAATTAATCAAGTTTATAAGATAAGCATGTTGAGGTGGTGCCCACTCATCTTCAACCAAACAAAAGACTCCAGTTGCACGTGTCCAAGATCAACCAATTAGATCATGCCAAGTGTACATGTGGAGTCCACTTGATACTTTTACCTAACCTATTTTCTCATTGGTCCATGTAGATGTTATCTACCACATCCTTCATCCAGAACCTTCTTGATGCAGGAGCATCCTTGGGTCGCTGGCAATCTTGCTTCACCCAAAAATATTTCCCTTTTGTTTATTTGCTGTTCTGTTCCAGTTGGGCAGTTTCTGTATTTTAGGTGGCGATCGGTCCAGTTGGCTCGTTTTCTTATGCGATCCTGTTGGTGTGTTCTAGACATCATGGAGAACCTTTGTCTAGTTTCGCATCATGTTTCATTCTTTCTTGGAGAAGATATCCTAAGATTGGTCCAGTCCTATATTGTTCTTCCTGTTCTAACGGCCAAGTTGGTATGATTTGGCTTGCGATGGCGTTTCACGATTGACAATGCTATTTGGTGCATTGTTGGATGATCTTATGCTCGTGGCCGACCTCCTTGCATGATCGCGCTTCATTCCATCTATTTGGAGGTGTTCTTATGGATTTAGGTTTTGACCAATATGTTGTAATATGTTTTCTTCTTCTTGGAGAATGTGATCTTTTATGGCCAACTTGTGCCTTGCGATCTTGTATATATTTGTAGTCTTGGTTCCTTAGTTTAGAAGTGAGGGTTGGGGTTTGGTAGCAGCTCTTAGTAGTAGCTTAGCATCCAGCTTGGATCTGGATTTTTGATTGTAAGCAGGCATGTATGCTTGGAATGTAAGTTGACATGTTGCTGGGCATGTATGATGTAAATCTTTGATTCTGGATAATAAGAAGGCCTACGAGGCATGTTGCTTGTTCATTATTGAGTTCTTAATGATTTGGTGTTGATTGTTTCCGCTGTGTTGACTCTTGTTGCATAGTTGGACCATCTCCATTAGGGAAACTCCGACTGTGATTGCGTCAGATGGTATCAGAGCGAGGTTGAGGTACCTGTGTTAGCAAATCCGAGTTCCTGACTTGTGAAGCCCTAGACCTGTTGATCGTGAGGTGGCAGAGTGAAGATCTGACTCGCAATCACAGAGGACTTGCGCAAGGTGGCTAGGAAGGATTTGCTGCTAATTGTTGAGAGGTGAAGGCATACCAAGGGTGTGCAGATCATAGGGTTGGAAGCAGGCTACAAGTGTGTCTAATAGATCACCGATTAGAGAGGAAATTAACACCTTGTAATTAGATCGCCAAAGCTGAGGCAGTTGCACCTAAAGATTGGAAGGATGCTGCCTAGAATGCTAGAACAAATGATGGAGGACTTCCGAAATGAGATGAGGACTGAGATCAAAAATGTGTTGATTGGATTACAAAGGAATCCTAAGACTGAAGAAGAATATGAGGAGGCTATTGAAGATCTTGAGACTTTAGATGATGAGATCCTTGCAGATTAAGAAAGATTGTTGAGAGATATGGAAAAAGTAAGTAAAAGTCATAGGATGGATGTTTCTACTTTCACTGGTTCATTGCATCCTGACGATTTGATATTTTGTATTGTAGAACTAGAAGATTTTTGAGCTTGAAGACATCAGAGATCCAACGAGGGTTAGGTTAGCATAGACTAAGTTGAAGGGTCATGCTACCTTATGGTGGAAAGAATTGCAGAAAGATAGGGAGGAACATGGTGAAATGAAAATCACTAGATGGAGGGTGATGGTTGCTAGATTAAAAGCTAAATTCATTCCTGAGGATTATGAATTAGAGTTGTTCAAGAAGTTGCAGAACTTGACGCAAAAAGACATGAGTGTGAAAGAATACACCGAAGAATTCTATAAGGTGACTATCGGATCTGGACATCGAGAGGTATCTAAGGAGAAGGTGGCTAGGTATGTTAATGGTCCGAGATTTTAACATTCACGATGAGATGAGTATGTTGAGGATTAATACAACTAAGAATGCTTATTAGTATGCATTGAAGGCAAAAGATAAGTTGAAGAGAAGATGGAGTAACCCTAGAGGAAGGGACAAACAAGCTAGCAGCAATGGCAAAGAGAAGCAAACCATTTGGTGAATGAAATTCTTTTAGAATAGTTGTTTTAGCGAGATAATAGGAACACTTCCTGCGATCCTTAGCGGGTGCTTCTCACGGGAAGATCTGAATGTTTTGACTTGTGTATAGGATCTTGTTATCATGTTCTCTTTCCAATAATGAAGAGTCTGTGGCGTTCTGTGCTCATTTATGGGATTGTTTGTTCTTGTTATTTTTGAAGGGAAATTCAAAGGGTTTCAAAATCTTTGGCGCACCGCCTTAGTTTTGTGTTTAATCTTTCTTCCCCTTTCCCAAAAACACCAGTAAGAAGAGTCGGCTTCTCAAATCCCAGAGGTTGCTTCACAAGGCGCAATTTGTCCCATCACTTGTGAAGCTTCCCGATTGCCCTTATTTAGGTGTGAGCCTCTTAGGGATCAACAATCCACAAAGGCATTGCAATTTTCTCATTGCCCTGTAGGGTGGTGCTTCATTGTAATTGGTCAAGCATTTAATGCTTGTAGCTAGTAGTTATCCTAGGGCTTTGTTGGATAAATTTGGGCCATTGATCTCAAATCAATCTTGGCCATCCGCTGTAATTGAAATCCCTATAAAAGGCAAGACCTTCTCATTTGTAAAGGGAGATTGGTTGGAAAATTGTTGCTAATATACTACAAAATTTGCTCTATATTCATTGTTGTCTTTGCATGGTGAATACTTATGAACTTTTGGAGTATTGCATGGTTTCCTACATTCCTCCGTTAGATTTGCTGAAGTTGAAGTAAAAATTTAGAATAGTTGAAGTAAAATAGTTGGATAGATTAGATGATGAAAGATTTTGTTGTTGAATATATGGTGAAACAAGTGTCCATACCTTTTGGTGTCTGTTGATTGCAAACAAAAGTACAATGTTAGTCTGGGGCTAATCACAAGAACTTCATTTCAATTACTTGATGATCATTGTTTTGCATTTCTTATGGTTTTGATGAGAATTGGTAATTTGAACATCATACTTGCATCCGTTGAAGAGTGCACCCTCCTAAGCGTAGTTTACTAGTTGAAGCTAGAACTGGTTCATTCTCACCACAACACCAACATAGTCTTCCATTAGTAGAAGTAGTTTAGCTTTCTAAACCCTCAGTCTGTTTGCACTTCATTTCATAGTCAGTTAGAAGTAGTTGATGTGCTTACATCACCATATCAATTGTAAGTTATATTGACAAGGCTAAGTGAGCTAGCATAAGTTCCCTTGCATAACCAACATACATCAAGCCAAACGAGCTCATCTCCACATTGAAGTCATAAGTTTACAGTTGGAATCTTGGAGTCGCCTCTATGATCTTCTGTGCAATCTTAGCATATGTGGTGAAAGCAGAAGAAGGTAATCACCCTTGTGGATTGTGAGGCATCCCACAACTTTATCAATGAAGATCTAGTTGCAAAATTAAAATTGAAAACTAAGGATTTCAAGGGTTTTACAATGGCCTTAGCTACTGGAGCGATGATTCAATGTACTAAGATAATTCACCAAGTAGAAATCACTGTAGGGAAATGCCCCATCAAAGAGGACTTCTATGTGGTAACATTAGACACCGATGTGATATTGGGTACTCCTTGGGACATGTTGATGTGTGTTTTATGACCGCACCAACAACATAATAAAATACCAAGGTATCTTATCCTCTCTTGAGCAAAATCTTGTGTATGCTAAGATTGCAAAAGATCATACAGGTGACTCCAAGGTTCTTTTCTATCAGGTCTTGACTTGTGGATAAGCTCAATGGTTGATGTTATATGCTGGCATCATAAAGGGACTTACGTTTGATATGTTCTTCACCTCTGCGAGTTGGAAGTCCTTCATCGGATATTGCAGTCCCCTTATCGGTTAGGGCAAGAAGAGAGAATCCACAATTAATGAGTGGTTCCACATGGATCAATAAAAATGCACATGTCTAGCAAGGTGGGGTAATAAGTGCTCATTATGTAAGTCCACTAAGTAGGAGAGTGGGGTGAAATGAATGCGCACTATGCATTAATGTCGTCTTCCTTGAATAGATTATTCTTGATTTCCTTCCTTAAATGCAGTGAATTTTGACTGGGAGATCTTTGATTGGCTGGTGGAGATGATTGGGCACCATGTTAGCATTTTGGGTGCCATGTAGGCTTGGGTATTTTCTAACTGCATCATTTTGTAATTAAGATCTAACTTTGATTTCCTCTTATGAAATTATCCTCCTTTGATCATTTTCTTCTTTCCATTTACCTGCTTGGGAATTTGCCTTCTTGAAATAGATTGGCCTTCTTGGATTTCCAAAGGGACTTCAAGATGTTGCATTCTTCTTTCTTCATTTATACTGAACTTTGATCTTTGAGGTCTTGAACCTTGAATGCCTTGAATTGGATTGCTTGAAATTTGGACGCCTTCAACACCGGAACTGAAATTTTGGGACTTGAATGTCTTCCTTGAACATGTGGAACTAGAATTCTTCCTCTTGCAAAATAAAATAATTGACATAAGAATTGTGCAAGGAATATAACACATGAAAACTCTTCCATATTTCTCTCTCTAAAAGAAATCCTCTCTCCAAAATTCTCACGCCTCTTTCTTGAATTCTTTCAATATTACTTCTTTGGAATTTATCTGATAATCCTGTGAATTCACCTCTTTCTTCTTAAAAGCTCAGGCCTTCTCTCTCCAGAAACTCTTTCTTTCTCTTCAAAATTCTTGCTCCTCTCTCTAAAAACTGTTCCTCTTCACACCTCTTCCCTCTAGAAACTTATACCTCTTCTTTTCTTCTCTCATGGATGCACATTAAGCCTTGTGAAGGAATTTTTACAGACAACCATTTTTCTTGTTCTTCACTTCTTTCTTATCTGACACTTGATCATTTTGGTTGATTTTCCATTTTCCACTTTGGGCGCATTTCCTTGGGTGTGTGTGTGTATCTGATAATCAGCATTCAGCAGTGTGTGTGTGTGTATCTGATAATCAGCATTCAGCAGTGTGTATGTATCTGATATTCTAGTACAAAGCATAGTGCATTATATAATGAAGCGATCAATTTATTATATGCCTTCATTGGATATATGCAGATATTCCATTGCCTCTAATATATGCATGATTAGTAATGTAATGAAGATGATAAAGATTCCTTTAAGATCGACAACCATTAAGCATTCCCATTATGGAGGGGGATATGGTACATGCAAGGAATGCAAGTAGCATAAGGTCCATTTGAGTAGTGGTGACCCGAAAGGGACTGGGAGGCCAAATGGCAGGTGACATTCCATGCTTCTAGGCTTGATGGATAGGCTCGAGGCCCCTTGTGTGATCCCACATGGTACTTCATGATGCAAATAGGTTATTGGGCAAGATCTTAAGAGAATCCTACTTGTATATTTTTTTTATTGTAGTGATGTTTACGATTCTTTATAAACGTTGTGAAATTACATATATTTTTTAATCTTTAAGCAGATAGGCTTATTTTGAGGAAGATGCCTGCCAGTTTGTTTAGATTTTCCGGCAGTCTTACGCTGAGCGGTGCTGGGAAACAGGAAAGCGGTGCATGTTGTGATTTAGGTGAAACGCCGTTTTGGGGCGACCCTTTCCACGTAAAAGACGAAGAGTAAGGAGGAATGTAAGAGGGGAAGCAATCAACTTTTGATACAGTTTTACACAACAATCTACAGGGGAGACAGACATAGACATTAATAAGCTTTCCAAGTTCGAGCATATCAAATAATATATCTATGACGTCTGAGACCGTTGGAATACAAATAAGGAACATGAATTGAGATACAATACGAATGATTATAATAGAAGATCGCAGGAGCAGTCTAAGTGGTAGACGGTAAGAATAGGACACACAATAGCGAATCAAGGGTCAGAGGATATCCAGTCAGCAATAGTAATAGGCAATTCCATATGGGGATTTCACACAGTTAGCTAAAAGTATTTTACCTTAAGTGAATCAGTCAACACAAAAGGCCAATCAACTAATCAACAAGCTTTGAAATCCAATAAACATAGTTAGCAAATAATCTATCAAACCAAGACATAGTTGATGTTAATGGGCATGAATAATCAGAATCAACGAACATAACTTTAGAATATGAACAACCAATCAAAAGGAATAATCACATCAATAGATAGCTGGTTCATAAGAATTAAATTAGACAAATCTCTGATTATTTCAGATTGAATATAGCTGCATATTAAGATTGTCAATGAAGGACTAAGAAATGACTAAATAATATCAATTACTATATAGCGATTAACGGCAAGAGCTTGAGGAATTAAGAGGAAGATGCCATCCCGTTTGTTTAGATTTTCCGACAGTCTTACGCCGCGAATCAAGAAAGCGGTGCACGATACTATGAAAGGTCCACGGTGGATGAAACTGGCAATACGTACTTGATGCGTAAGTGGTTTCGAAATGGAGTGGTTTCGAACCCTTTTATAGCTATTGACTTAATTAAATCTTAACCAGAATTACTTCCAGCTATTGTGTTTGGAGATGCATTTGTTCCAACACGATGTACAACTTGGGAAGATTGAGTTTTATTCATTACTGCCCAATGGTTTTGTAATGCCAATGGCACATAAGGACGTTGTTGAATAGTTGAAACCTAAAACACGGTATTGTTTGTTTATATCAGGTTTTCATTACAAGATGTTGAACATGAATTGACGGTCGAGGCATAAAGAATAGTTAGGCATTGTTTCTCACAAACGGCCATCGTCTGCCACAAAAGCTACCGCTAATGTTGTGTAGGAGCTTCAATGTATCAAAACAGAATACAATGGCGTTTTCAATATCCTCTTCAAGGCATAGGAATGTTTAGAGATCTTAGGGAAATGCTTAAAGTCCACATGGTTATGTTAAAAGATCACATTTATCAATGGAAGGAATGACTATCTTTCAAGGGATTGCTTATTGTTCACTTTACAGTTGTTCTTGGAAATGCACACCTACTGTTTGACAAAATGTCTTAATAGATATGTGGTCCGATTAAATGTAATGATTGCCAGGCATGCACAAATTGATTATTAAAAGGGCTGTAGAAATTTACAAGGGCAATAATCGCTACTCTGATCCTAAGTGATATTCACTTAATTGGAATTATCAAACAATTCTTTTCCTTTACAGGGTCCTTAGTGAATGCTCTTGTTGTTTGTATTTGCGGTGTTTCAATTCGAGAGGGACTATGACTAGCATAGGGAAACGTTTATTGAAGCATTCTCCAAGTCAAAGTAGAAAACCTAATGACTTAGGGGAATGAGTAATTGATCAAAATTGTATATTTAATAAGAAAAGTGGCCCGAGGATAATCACAAATGCTATGAGAATTGTTGTCGCTCGAAGTGATAGAATTGTAGGATAAATTTGACTACTCTAAAAAGGTTGGTAGCATAGTTTTTTCTCTACACTAAGAATTATATAGAGAGACATGTGGTGATGACCCAGTCAAACCGAACGTGTGTGTCAACACGGGAGAACACAGAAACCGTATTAACCAGCGCCTCAAGTAAAATCGTTGTCTATATATAGCAGACATCTTATTACATGCTCCTCACAACATGCCAAAGATGTATAATCAGTTTCTATATATAGTAGACATATTATTACTTTCTTCTCACAACTTACCAAAGACATATTAGCCTCAGCTCTAGTTCTTCCATCACTTCTGGCTGCAACTGTTTGTCTTCTACACTTCAATAGGTAATTTTATTGTCTACCTATTCAGTAACTTTAATTTATCTTATTCATATTATGTAGGGTTACATTTGAATGAATTCTACAATTGATCTTCTTCATATTTTATAGGGTTACATTTGAATGAATTCTATAACTTATGCAGAGGCCGAGATCATTGCAGAATAGTTGAACATAATATTATTCTCTTTTGAAATGAAATGCTTATGGTTTATACGTAGGTTTGAATAAAATGAAACCATATCCATATATTTTTGATCTTCATCCCAGCCCAATACTAATGAAAATAAATTTTACTCATCGAAATAGTTCTCTGCTTTCTATTGCAATGAAACTCTATGGATAGATGGTGATTCAAGTAGAGAACTTTGACAATTCAAATTTCATTGCGCCTAAGTACATTATTGGCTTAATCTCACCGTGAATTATACATCTCATTATCTATCGGAATTATATTTTAGAGAAGCCTTTTACCAGAACCGTGAAATGAATACACGAATGAGATCTTCAGGTATTCCATGAGATAGTAGAAGGCGAAATCAGAATTCGTTGACCTTTTGATGCAAGAGCATCTTGGGTTCTTTGGCAATCCTGATCAACCAAAAATATGTTTTCTTTTGTTCTTTAGCTTGTTTGGAGGCTGCTCGGTGAAGTGTTCGGTAACTGCTGTTGTTCGGTTACTTGTTCTGTCTTGCTATATCGACGAGTCTCGGTGTATGTTGGCTGCTCGGTTGCTTCTTTCATCGAGTTGGTTTCTGTTGCTCGGTTACCTTCTTACCGAGTTGTTCCTGTTGCTCGGTCGACTTCTTACCGAGTTGTTTATCCTGATCTGGCCGACTTCTGCATTTAATTTTCGTAGCGTAATTAATGTGGGATCTCTCATTGGGATATGTGTGGACCTAAATCTAGGTCGTTGCTGTTTCTTATGTTGGATCTTTAGGATCTGAGTGCCGACCTCTTTGGTGGACTCTTGTATATATTTGGTTTTCTGTTCTTAGGAAAAAAAGGAAGGTAGGTGTTTGGAAATAGAAAATTTAGGATATTTGGATAGCAGGTCTGTGACCTCGCATGTATCAAGTTTATTCTGTAAACAGTTAAATGTATATGGCCAAAACCGGGAAGGCCTTACAGCCCGACATGTATTGAGTTTGATGAATTTATACAAAGTATCTATTTTTCTTCTCTCCTTGTGTGATTGCTTCCGTGTTGCTTTGCAAGGTGGTTTGGATAGATGGGAGTGCCTTGGGCCCCTATTCTCCTTACCCTCCTTGCATCAGGTGGTATCAGAGCGAAGGTTAGATCTAAGTTCCTTCTTGTAAGCCCTAACCCTAGTTGGTTGATATTGTTGTGGGGTGGCAGATTGCGATCTGACCTACAATTGCAGAGAGATTCAAGATGGTTCGTGGGAGAGGAAATGCAGATCCAGGTCTAGCTGATATGCTAAGTCAGATGGCTGCAAGATTGGAAGCTGTTGAGACAACCCAGCGCAGAGGAAGACATCTAAAAGATGTTAGTGATGATGAATTGGAGGAAGTACAAGGCGAAGCTACACCTGCACCTATTATGGATCAGGAAGAAGAGAGATTCCTACAAGCATTGACAAGTTTGAAATCCACACCTCAGTTTAATCCTCCTGAGTATAGAGGAAAATTGGGTTTTGATGAATTGATAGACTGGATAATTGAGATGGAAAAGTACTTTGAGTATGAAAATGTATTAGAGGAGATGAAGGTGAAGATTGCAAGCACAAAGTTGAAAGGTCATGCGTCCTTATGGTGGGAGCATTTGCAATTGGATCAAAAGAAGAAAGGTAAAGATAAGATCAAGGTATGGGATAAGATGATAAACAAATTGAAAGACAAGTTTCTACCTTGTGATTGCCAGATTAATCTGGTTAGGAGAATGCAAAGTTTGAAACAGAAAGATAGCTCGGGAAAGGATTATACTGAAGAATTCTACAGATTAGACATCAGATCTGGACATGTTGAAGATGAAGTGGAAAGAATAACAAGGTATTTGAATGGATTAAGAAGTTCTATACAAGATGAGATCAGCTTGGTAAAGATGGAAAGCATTGAAGAGGCATATCAGTTTTCCCTAAAAGCTGAGGAGAAATTGAACAAGAGATATGAACAAAGGCAAAGAGGCAGAGGTGATAGATTCCCTAGAGGAAGAGGTAGATCTCATGGTGAAAACAGTAGATTTGAACCAGACAAGTCAATTTCAGACACACATCAAGACAAAGGAAAGACCGAATGGAAAGGTGGAAGTTCATACCGAGGAAGAGGCAATTACTCCCGAGGTGGTTATAGCAGAAGAGGGTTCCAAGGAACTTGTTACAATTGTGGTGAAGAAGGACATCGATCTTTTGAATGTACACATGCAAGCAAGAAAGTCGGTAGCAGCATAAATGCTTTGGTGCAAGAGGAGTCACCGAATGAACCTAAGAAGGAAGGAAATCTAATGATCAAAAGTATACTATGGAGTGAGAAAGATAAGCAAGATCCTGTCAGGAAAAGTTTGTTCAAGACCATATGCAGAGTTGCAGACAAAGTTTGGAAGGTGATTGTTGACAGTGGAAGCTCGGAGAATCTGGCATTAGAGGAAATGGTCACAAAGTTGCAGTTGGACAGAATGAAGCATCCGAAGCCCTATCAGATTTCATGGATCAAAGATGAGCATACATTAATGGTGAGTGAACAATGTTTTGTGAATCTGAAAATTGGAAAGTATTATGTTAAGGTGTTGTGTGATATTATGCCGATGGATTGTTGTCATATTTTGTTGGGTAGACCTTGGCAGTATGATAGACATGCTATACATGATGGAAGATTGAATAAATATACTATTTGGGTTGATGGTAAGAAACAAATCTTGTTACCTTTGGTGTAAGAATCTGTTGGTGAAATATGTACATTTGTGAAAGTTTGTTTGATGGAAGGTAGACAGTTTGTTAAGGATTTGAAAAGAGATGATATTTGTTATGCTTTGATTCCTAACAAGCCGAGTAAGAATACAAAAGATGAAATTCCTGCAGAAGTTGAGAAACTTCTTACTGCGTACAAGGAGATCATTTTAGATAATGTACCTGATGGATTGCCACCAATGAGAGATATTAGTCATTGTATGGATTTGATTCCTAGAGCTAGTTTATCGAACAAGGCACCACATCGGTTGACACCGACTGAGAATGAAGAGCTTAACCAACAAGTTCATGAATTGTTGAACAAGGGTTTGATCAGAGAAAGTTTGAGTCCATGTGCAGTACCAGCTGTATTGGCACCTAAGAAGAATGGAGAATGGCGAATGTGCACTGATTCGAGAGCAATCAACAAGATCACATTTAAGTATAGGTTTCCTATACTGAGGATGGATGATATAATGGATTGTTTGAGTGGAGCAAGATATTTTACCAAAATTGATTTGAAGAGTGGATATCATCAGATCAGAATCAGAGAAGGTGATGAGTG
>MU225213.1:181220-283577 GCA_018584345.1 Thuja plicata | reverse complement strand
CTAGAGAAGAGCATTTGATGCATATAAGACAAGTATTGCAGAGATTGAAAGAGGAAAAGTTGCTGATAAATTTGAAAAAGTGTTCCTTCATGAAAGAAGAACTTGTGTATTTAGGTTTTGTGATTTCGGCTGATGGTTTGAAGATGGATCCTGAGAAGGTTGAAGCTATACTTATTTGGCCTACACCTGAGAATGTCAGTGAGGTAAGATCATTTCATGGATTGACAAGTTTTTACAGAAAGTTTATCAAAAATTTAGTTCTATTTGTAATGCTATGACTGAGACAATAAGAGGAGACACGAGAATTCAAATGGACACATGGAGCTGATAAGAGTTTTGAGACTTTGAAGCAGAAGGTTGCTGAATCACCTATGTTAGCCTTACCTGATTTCAATAAAGTATTTCAAGTTGAATGTGATGCAAGTGGAAGTGCAATAGGAGCTGTGTTGACTCAAGAAGGTAAACCTGTTGCTTTCTTTAGTGAAAAGTTGAATGATGCTAAAAGGAAATACTCTGTCTATGATCAAGAATTCTATGCTATTGTTCAAGCTATGAAGAAATGGAGACATTATTTGATGCCGAGTGAATTTGTGTTGTATACAGATCATAAAGCTTTACAATATTTGGGTAGTCAAAATAAGTTGAATTAGAGACATATGAAATGGGTAGAGTATTTGCAAAGTTTCACATTTGTGATTAAGCATAAGAGTGGAGTTTCTAACTGAGTTGCTGATGCATTGAGTACAAGAAGATCTTTGTTGGCAGAAATGAGAATTTAAGTTCTTGGTTTTGATGATATGAAGAATTTGTATGAAAATAATCCTGATTTTTCTAAGCAGTGGAGAGTGTGCAAAGCACCTATTCCAAATCAATCAAGTATAAAGACTATTTCATTTAGGAAGTTATGTTGTTCAAAGGTACTCAGTTGTGTATACTGAGAGGATCAATGAGAACTAATTTGATAAAGGAGAAACATAGTAGTGGTTTGGCTGGACATTTTGGTATCGACAAAACATTGAGTTTGCTTAGAGAAAGGTATTTTTGGCCTCAGTTGTATAAGGATGTTCAGAAGTTTGTGAAAAGCTGTTGAATTTGTCAAGTTGCAAAAGGAGTAAGTCAGAATATTGGTTTGTATACACCGATTACTGTTCCTAAGAAACCTTGGAGTGATATTAGTATGGATTTTGTTCTTGGCTTACCGAGGACAGCAAGAGGTAATGATTCCATATTTGCTGTGGATAGATTTTCTAAGATGACACATTTCATACCATGTAGGAAAACATCAGATGCAGTACATATAGCATATCTTTTCTTTAAGGAGATTGTCAGATTGCATGGATTATCGAGGAGTATCATCTCTGACCGAGACAGTAAGTTTGTTAGCTATTTTTGGAAAACACTTTGGAAGAAGTTGGACACTGAGTTGAAGTATAGTTCTACATTTCATCCACAGATTGATGGACAAATAGAGGTTGTAAACCAAAGTTTGGGTAACTTGTTGAGATGTTTAGTGGGAGACACACCGAGTAATTGGGATTTGATGTTGGCACAAGCAGAGTTTGCATACAACAGTTTAGTAAATAGAAGTACTGGAAAGACACCTTTTGAGATTGTTCATGGCACACAATCGAGAGGTATATCAGACTTGAGAGACATTACAGGAGAAGAGAAAAGGAGTGCTGAAGCAGAAAAGTTTGCTAAGCTCATGAAGGCATTGCATGAGGATGTAAAACAAAAGTTGGAGAAAAGTAATCAGAAATACAAGGATAGTGCAGATAAATCAAGGAGACATAAAACTTTTGAAGTTGGTGATGAAGTAATGGTTCATTTGAAGAAAGACAGATTTCCTATTGGAACATATGGTAAATTGAAAATAAAGAAATTTGGTCTTTGCAAAATACTGAGAAGATTTGACAGTGGAAATGCTTATGAAGTGGAATTACCTGATGACATGGATATATCAACCATATTTAATATTTCAGACTTGTATGAGTATCACGAACCTGATGAAGAAGTGACAGTACCGAGTGATTATCCTAAGAAACAGGTAGAGGAAGTTGAACAAATTTTGAAACAAAGAGTTGGCAAAAGTACACGAGGAAAAGAGTACATGGTATATCTGATGAAATGGAAGAACAGATAGATTGAGGACTCATCTTGTATTTCTCAATCTAAGTTAGATTCATTTCAGGTTAGACTTAACATATGTTTCGGGGAATCATTTCTTTTAACTCCAGGTGTCTGATGCAGGAGCATCTTGGGTTCTTTGGCAATCCTGATCAACCAAAAATATGTTTGCTTTTGTTCTTTAGCTTGTTTGGAGGCTGCTCGGTGAAGTGTTTGGTAACTGCTATTGCTCGGTTACTTGTTCTGTCTTGCTTTACCGACGAGTCTCGGTGTATGTTGGCTGCTCGGTTGCTTCTTTCACCGAGTTGGTTTCTGTTGCTCGGTTACCTTCTTACCGAGTTGTTTATGTTGCTTGGTCGACTTCTTACCGAGTTGTTTAGTCTGATATGGCTGACTTTTGCATTTAATTATCGTAGCATAATTAATGTGGGATCTCTCATTGGGATATGTGTGGACCTAAATCTAGGTCGTTGCTGTTTCTTATGTTGGATCTTTAGGATCTGAGTGCCGACCTCTTTGGTGGACTCTTGTATATATTTGGTTTTCTGTTCTTCGAAAAAAAAGGAAGGCAGGTGTTTGGAAATAGAAGATTTAGGATATTTGGATAGCAGGTCTGTGACCTCGCGTGTATCAAGTTTATTCTGTAATCAGTTAAATGTATATTGCCAAAACTGGGAAGGCCTTACAACCCGACATGTATTGAGTTTGATGAATTTATACAAAGTATCTATTTTTCTTCTCTCCTTGTGTGATTGCTTTCGTGTTGCTTTGCAAGGTGGTTTGGATAGCTGGGAGTGCCTTCGGCCCTTGTTTTCCTTACCCTCCTTGCGTCACCTTTTGATATGAAAATGAAATTATAAAATCATGGGATCCTCTTCCTCAGCCCGAAATGCCCACCAAGGAAGAAGACAAGCAATCTCAATTAAGTGCCTTGCTGGATGAAGAAGAAAATGAGGAGAGCCAAGCAGAAATTGAGGCTCAGAGGAACGGATTGCAGATGATTATGGTGCAAATGCTACCAGATGTAAATTGTTCCTTTAGAGCCCTAGCAGATCAGCTTGAAGGTGACCAAGACCAGTACTCAAAGTATCATGGTATGGTGGTGGACTACATTATGGAGCATCGTTCAGACTTTGAGCCTTTCTTTTCTCAAAAAGATGAACTGACTTTTGAAGAATACTATGAAAAAATGGCAAAAGATGGAACGTGGGCAGACCATTGTGAGATTATGCAGTCTCCATGGTGACTCACACTAACATTCATGTGCACCACTTGAAGGGCCAAGTATCCCAGATCTACAATTTTGAGAGCATAGATACTCTCACACTTCGTCTCTCGTATCATGATGGAAACCAAAACAACAAATTGTGCTTCATTAATGCCAATGGCAATGCTGTTGCTGTACCCATTCTTCTGGAGGACAATAAAAGCACAAGTCATTCCGACCAAGAGCTTGTGAAGTTCATTGTGGACGAAATAGGGTGCAGAGATAATGGTAAAACTTGCAGAGAAGACAATTTTCTAAAAAGAAAGGATGCGCCTCGGCAAAGTAAAATTCTAACAGGGTGTATTCCATGGGTACCAAGGAAGAAAAAACAATAAAGATATATAACACTATCGGCGCAACCCTTGCACCCTTCAAAGGTGCAAGTGCTAGTATATAATAATGACTAACCTAGTTGCAAGCTCTAATTCCAGAAATAAATTGACAATTTGTGTTCTTACCCAATCTATATTTTATATGAAAATTCTAGGGCAACTTAGGGTTAAGTCCTAATAGGGGACATAACAAATGATGGAAGATATGTTGCAGCAGATCATATAGGTGTTTGAATAACCTAACAGGCTGCCCAATAACAGATATATAGACCGTGAGATTCGGTTGCTACCAAATAGTTCTCTCCTTAATATTAGAGTTTATTGGCAATATGGTAAACCAAGGCGTAATCTATCCTAATACTTTGCCATGTGGTTCTTTTATTGTTTCATTACCATGGTTCTTGGAAAATTGTGTTGATTTTGTGCATTGAATTAGATAACCATCAGGAATGAGATCCATATACCACAAATTGATGTTCTATTGGATTCGCTACAGCATGATCAATATTTTACTGATTTTGATTTGAATCTCAAGTATCATCATGTGCATACAATACAAGGCAAAGGCTGTGTAAATGGATGGATCTATCTTTTGGGCTATGCAATGCATTGGGTGCTTTTATGAGGTTTATGAATTAGATTGTTAGACCATTTGTGGACTCTTTCATGTGCATATGATCCATGTGAAAGAAGTTTTACAGGGTTTAAATGTGAACATTTTCTCTTGAATGAGAATAAGTACGAATTTGGATAACAGTTGCATGTCTACTTTGAGCATGTGGTTAGAGATGAGGAAATTATTTAAAAAAGGGGGAGGCTATTTTTAATTGGTCCAAGACTTCCATTCTAATCAAAACAAGGAGCTTTGTGGGTGCATATAGTATTTGAGGAAGTTCATTCTATACTCATCAATCGTAGAAGTACCTTTTTATGCTATCATATCAAGTGGTAAGTCCTTTAATTAGAATGTTAAACAGAAAACATCATTTGATGAGTTTAAGAAGAGTATTAGCCATGCACCAGCCTTAGTTTTGTGTAATTTGCAGAATCCTTTTGAGGTAGGAACTGATTTGATTTACTATGCCATGGGGAATGCCCTACATCAAGGAGGTAAGCTTGTGCATTATCATTAAAAACCTCTTTCATGATTTGGTTTTTAACTATTGCACCTATGATGAGAAGCTTTATACACTTGTTCAAGTAGTTAAGAAGTGGAGGCATCATTTGATGGCTAAGGAAACTATTGTTCACACGGATCATTAGCTACACCAATATATGCAAGCTCGAATCAAATTGCAACAAACTAGGTATAGTTAAATTGGTTATTTGCAATCTTTCAATAAGGCAATCTTAGATATGTGGTAAAAGATGCATTTGAGGCACCATTGGATTTCAAAGATTAATCATGGAAGGAATCGACTTGTAATGCGTATCCATAAGGGCTCGGTTAGTTTTGATGTGAGCAGTAATTTTAGATTGAATGATTTGAGAAGTAGAGATAGCGGAAGTCATCAAAGAAGTTGGAGATGGTTCTACTATAGTTGAGTATTATTTTCTTCTCTTTTATCTTAGGCAGCTCTTGCTTTGTTTGGTGAATTCTTTGTTCATACAAGTCAAGGTTGCCATTATAGATAATATTGGCATCTTTAAAGTCAATGTTTTGACTCCTAATAACTTCAGGTTGCAACATTTTCATAGTCATGGTCATTTCGGTAGGATATTGTTGGCTGATGGAAACCTAATACCAAAACAATGCAAACTATCTCTGGCTACAATGGTGATAGGAACTTAGAAAGAAAATGCTAATTTCTAAATGCGACAAGAATATCAAATTTTAAGAGAGCAATGCAGCATATTAGCTCTTTATCAGACTTGAAACAAACTCAAAACCAAAAGAACACACAAAGAATGCTTTTATTTTTGCATTAGGTGACAAAATAAATACAAATCATCAACTGCAGGCTTTATTCAGACTCCCCAAAACCAAAATAAACTAAACTCAATGTCTCTTCTGTTCTGTAAACTCTATCCACGCTTCGTTCCTTCTTGGTGGATCCTTCTCTAGCTATCCAAGTTACTATCCATTTCCCAGATGCCAAACTCTCACTTAAAACGATGCCAAAACTCTCTCCCAAAACTTCTCTACCCTCCCTCCAGAATTTTGTCTCGCCTATCTAGTTTCTCGATTCAAGACTCATTTTCTTCCAATTCTAAATTGTTCCCACCGTTTCTTGCCCAACGTCTCTAACTACCTACAATGGAGACTTGCAAGAAGGAGCCGTTTGGATAATAGGATTCCACATGTTGACTAAGGAAAAGGGAAACAAAAAAAAATGGCAGACTCCAAACACTTTGGCAAGCCAAAATTTAATAAAGAACCAAAGCCAAAAACACAACAAACCAAAAAGAGAGAGGGGCCGATACCCCTGCATCAGGGTCCCCCTAGAACAAAAGAATTATGAGCTCCGTCTCATGAGTTTATCAATGGAATGACCAAAATCCTCACAAAGGAGTCAAGTAGAAGTCCTCAAAAGGTGAGCAAAAAAATAACAATAAGAAAGTGTATTCTTAGACAATGGTGACTTGAATTGATGTTGTCCAACCTCAGGTTGGATTTCGACCTAGGCTTGGACAAGCATTTTCAAAGCCTGGTTGGATTCCGACCAGCTTGGACAATTATCCATGTCTTCCCACAAAGTTTGTCATGCCCATGTTGAGGCGTGAGATGATTTGTATGGGCTTGAATCAAGTTTGAGGATAAGTCGGAAAGATGAAATCCAAATTTAGAATGTAATTTGCCCCCTTTGAATTCAGTTTTTTCTAGTAATTTCATGCTGAAAAGGTTAACAATTGAGCTAGAAAGTAGAAATTTTCAAGTTGATTCCAACTATTTGATCTTATAGTTTGAGGATGAAAACGTAAAAGTTTCATATCCATTTCTAAGACTTAATGCAATTTCTCCTTTGTTTTGCAAGGTATATATGGAGCAAGGATGATGTTTAAAGAATGAAGAAATGTGGCAAGACCAAGTTCAAGACTTCAAACAAGGGGGTGGTTCTAGATAAAAGACAAGGTTGCAAGTTCAAGGTGGAGATCAAAGAACAAGTTATGCAAGAAAATGATATAGGCTATGAGTGAGAAATTATCATCAATTTGAATTTCCTTTAGAAGTCCATGTTCAAGGTTCAAGTACACGAAGTACCTCATCACTTCAGGAAGATCAAGGCCAAGAAATCAAGATTTCAAAGAACAAGCAAATGCAATGGGAAGATTTCCAAAATGTAGAAAACATTCATGAAGATGAAACAACTAGGGCTGCCACAATCAATTGAAGGCTTGATAATGTTGAGTATCAAGAGATATCATCTTATCACCTAGAAAATGATCAAGTCAAGATAAGCATGTTGAGGTGGCGCCCATTCATCTTCAACCAACAAAAGGCTCCGGTTGCACGTGTCTAAGCACAATCAATCAGATCATGCCAAGTGTACATGTGGAGTCCACATAATGCTCCTACCGAACATATCTTCTCATTGGACAATAAAAGCAATGTAATTTTCTCATTGGCCTATATGAAGTGCTTTATTGTAATTGGACAAACATTTAATGCTTGTAGCTAGTAGTTATCTTAGGGCTATCTTGGCGTAAACTTGTCCCTTGATCTTGGCCCTTCATTGTAATTGAAAAACTATAAAAGGCGAAAGCCTTCTCATTTGTAACTCATTAGATAGATTAGAATTAGATTAGAGTTAGAGTAGGAGAGACTTGTTGAAATTGTTGCCATAATGCTATCAAAGTAATTGCTAATTCATTTTTGGTCTTCATGGTGGATTACTTGTGTTGCTTTGGAGCATTGCATGGCTTCTACATTCCCTCAGACTAGGATTTCATTTCATGTTGGTTAGAAGTAGTGTGTAGTTGAATGGAAGATATTTTGAATGTATCTTTGTTGAACTCGCTTAGACCAAACCACTAGCTGCTTGCTAATTGTAAGTTTTCCTTACATGGTCGAATGACATATGTATGAACTTTACTTCGATTATTGCGTGCACATTGATATGCATTGATGGATGGTGTTAATGGAACGGTAATAGTTTAGACATCTTACATATACCTTAGGAGATCACACTAGCTTGGTTGATGTCAATGGCTAAACTAAGTCTAGTAGAGTCCTCAAGACATTCACAATTTCTTGCATTTTAGGAGTAGCATGTTAGATGTCTTATTGTGGATATATTATTCTATGCAGTATAACAGTAATGTAGCAATGCAAGATTATATATCACCAATAACATGACAAAGCACTCAGAAGGATAACATGATAACTTTAGACACAAATGGCAGAAAGATATGCTTTATTCCCATGTAATGTCCTCTCCATTCTCAGTGCCAACAGGCTACATATAAAGTGGCTGACAGTTGGTTGAGTGAATCAACTAGCGCCAACCTCTTACAACTACCTGAGAACTACCTGCCATTACATTGCCGATACAAAACATAACATAATTATTATTAACAAATTACGACAAACATCAGCCCCCCCCAAAAGAAGTTGTCTTCCAGACGACTAAAAATCCAAATGGATGATGTAGACACACAAGAAATCTACTGGAGAGAGGGATGAGAGGACGTACCTAGAGTGATAGAGGACGTCGATCGTGCAAGCTGCTATCGAAGAAGTCTTACTGTTGTGGGCGCCAACTATTCCTCCTTCCCAGCCCGAACTAGTTTCTCCTGGGCTAAGTCCTCCTCTAGCTCTCCCAATCGCTGTTACAGGGCTGTCTCACGCCCCAATGCTAGTGCATGCTCCTCCTCAGCCCTTCGTGCAGACCAAGTCACCTGTTGTAGCTGAAGGAAGGTGTCCTAGAAAGTCCTTTGTATGCTGTAGAGAATACCCATCATCCCTGTCTGACCTGCTAGAACGTGAGGTCTACCCCATGCCTCCAACATCTCTGTAGTTCTATCTATGGCCAGCCCTTTGCAGAAAAGCATCTCGTGAATTCCTACTAACATTCTCCCTTCATAAATCTCAGAAGCCTCTCTACTGATTGTACCACTACCATGTCTTTCCCAACGTCTATTTCCTTGGTAGCTTCTCTCATCCTAGCCATGAAGCGAGCCATCTTCTCCATCTGGCGGCCAAATTTCTAAAGAGTACTTGTGGGGTCCCGAGGATTTGGTGTAACCCATCGTAGCACAATGTCTTTCTCTCCCACTTCCTCCCTTTCTGGGAGTGCTTCTGGGGATCCTGAGATTTCCATCACTTCTACCTGATACTCTTGTGCCTCCTCTAGCCTCCCATTGGTGGTCTCTATTTTTGTTACCATAGGTCCCCCTCTTGCATTGGCTCTGGGGCCTCTATAGGTGGCCCCACTAGTACTCCAAGTAGTTGTAGCCCGTTATCTATGGAAGCGTGTATGTCTCCCTCCTCGTCCACTGGTGATGTCTGTTCCTCTACTATTGCACCCTTAGTTGGTAGTGTAGGGTGTGGTTCTGGTGCCTGTTCCTCCAACGGGGTCAAGGGGCAGTGCCCCTTGCTGGGGTTTGAGGGCACTGCCCCTCGCGGGGTCCAGGGGCGCTGCCAAGACCAAATTAGAACCTTCAAAACCATACAAAACTCTATGGCGCACACCATTTTCTTGATTTTTTTGGATGTTTAAAACAATGCTGATGAAGCCAAAAAATAGAGTATTTAGCCAATCTCTGCAACATTGAAAAGTTTGATATTTAAACTCGAATCCTCTTCGTGTCTGTATGCAGCCCATTAATGATACGGGTGACAGCCTTCCTTTGCTCGGCTGTACGGATGGCCCACAATGGAACCCCTCTGTGTCATACGGTTGTACGACCAATGTCTCTCTCTTCAACGTATGGATGTCATACGACTTGTACGTGCGTATGGTTTCTCTACATCGTATGACCCACTTCCTTTCCATGCAGCGTATGGTCCAGGCCCACTGCTTCCTTTCCGTGTGGCGTACCGCTTGTATGGCTGTTCCGTACGACCCCACTTGTCGATGTTGTTGTACGGTTCATACGGTTGCTCAGCCCTCTCACTCATACGACTCAACAACTTCCCCAATCCTTCGTTGCCCTTCTGTGCGGTTCCCTTCGGTTTTCTCAAACTCTTCTTCACTGTTGGCCTTCTCCCGTGATGCTGAATTCCTCTTCCACCGTGGTTGATCCTTTAATTTTTTCCCTCTTTTGAGATCCTTGGCCTCCTCTTATCTTGGTACTTTTACCTGTAAGCTTTCGAGGGTGTATGTTTCTTTGTATCCTTGTTTTTGCTCCCTTTACCATCTTGTCTCTTTCAAATCAGAGGACGGGGGTATCATCCACCCTCGTTGCGCCTTCCTTATAATGAGCGTACTCCGGGGGGTCAGTATCTTTTTCTTCTGCTTCAATTTTGAGAATCTCCAGTACATTACAATCTGGGTAAAAGATTTCATAATCCTCTATCTACTAGTGAAATAACTCGTTGAGGGAACTTGTCTTGTCCTCGGAGCAATTTCCTAGCCTCAGAGCCCCTTCCTCATCAGGTTCTATCCCGTCCTCTTTATGGCGTTCGTTTCCTGATTTTGAGTCAGATGCCAATCTTGGCTCACCGTTTGAGTGCGCAGATCAATGATATATTTCTTTCTGTCACTCTCAATAGAGAGTGTGTTCGTTTTCCAATTATGGTTAGCCTTTGCTGTGATGAGCCATCCTCTGCCTAAGAGGACATCATACCCCTTTTTCTCCAGAGCAATGACCAAAAAGTCAAGAAAAAACTGTTGACTTCCAATGACCACCTGTCCCATTAGCATTCCTATCGGTTTAATGCCATGTTGGTTTGCTCCTACTAGATGGAATGTCGGAGGCCATAGAATTGGTTTTCCCATAACCTTCCATGTCTCTTCCGGTAGCACGTTCACTCCGGACCCCCCATCCACAATGGTGTTTGTGAGTTTGTATCCCATGATTTCCATTTCCACTACCGTAGACATCTTGCCAACGCCTACCGCCAACAACATAGGGTCAGTGGTATTGGAGGGTTTATCTTCAACCATATTGTCTTCCTTCCTGCCTTCTGGCATTCCTTCATTGCAGGGAGGTTTGTCTTGTGCCTCATTGCTGGCTACCTTGGTGATGGCTCCCTTCAACTGTGGCAATGTTTCTAGTAGGTCCGCCACCCATACCCGTACGATGGCTTGTAGCATTTGTTCTATGATATTTGCCTCCGATGTTGACCGTACAGAGGTACTCATACTGCTATGTGAGAGTTGGCACTCTTCTTCCATCACCCGTTCCACATCCACTCTCGCTTCCTTCAACCTCTCCTCCGTACTGGCATCTGGGTACGTGAGTTTTCTGGTTTGCGATCTGGTGATGGCTAGGACATCCCCCTCAGGGTGTGTGACTTTTATCATGTTTATCCCCTTTTGTCTTGGGCAATCGACATCCTCATGGTTGCCCGGTCCACACCATTTACATAGCATGCCTCCACCTTGTCCGCCGCTCTGACAGTCACTCGCGAAGTGACCCCACTCGTTACACCTCTGACACTGTATCATGGGCCGTCCCTTTGTGTCGTATTGAATGCAGCTTCACGGTGTATTGTTGTTGCTATTGTTATTGCTTCCTCACCGATTGTTGCGGTAACCATGTGGCGAGGCATCTGTATTTGTGTTTCTTGGAGGTGTGGTAGGCGGAGTTGCTTGCTCCCCCTGGGTAAAGAGCACTTGAGCGCTCCTTGCCTTTAGATTGTACGGGCACTCCTTGATGGAGTGCCCTAGAACCTGACATATGTCACAAAATGTCTTCTTTGGACAGTTGGTTTGGGTATGGCCTTCCTTTTTACATTCCGTACACCATATTTCTTTGCCTTCCTTCGTGGTCTCTTTTTCTACTCGCATTTCTTTCATCATCCGCATCATATCCTTCTGGAGTGCCTGTATGGTCCGGGACTCCCCTTCACGGTCGCCATCCATACTGTCATCGTCATTGATTTTTTTCTTCCCTCTAGAAGTCTTACTTTCACTCTCAATATCTATTACCCGATTGTAAGCCTCTATATAGAGGGAAGGGGGTACCACTTTTATTTTCTTTCGAAGGGACGGAGTCAGTCCCTCAATGAGCCATCTCTTTTTCAAGCCATCTGTGGGCTGGTTTTCTAACTTGCCAATGAGTTTCTTTAGCCTTCGGTGGTAGGCACATACGGTTTCATGTTTTCCTTGCTGTGTATTGTAAATTTTTGCTACTACTTCATCATCATCCTGAAGTAATCTGAACTCTTCTTGGAACTCCTGTTGCAGATCCTTCCAAGATGTCCTCCTGGCAGTGGACAAGTCTGTGTACCAATCAATTGCAACCCCTCACAAGGTAGCAAGAAAAGCCTTCAACCAGTAGTCCTAATTGTCTTGGCCGTTTGCTCCCCATATGGTGACATGTTTTACAATGGCGGGTCGGGTCCTTGGATCCATCCCCATTGAATTTGGGGAGTTTCTGCTTCTCTGGGGGGTTTGTCATTTGCCACATACAGTAGGCACCATGCACGTTATTAGACGTTGGTGTGTTGGTTCCTCCTCTGCATCCCTATGCGTTTTTCGCACCTCTGGCTACGCGCGAGTCTTCTACCCCTCCACCTCTGTCATTCACATCTTGGTTGCCTCCTTCGTAGCGGTACCGGTACTCTTCTCCCCAGAGTCTCTGGTTTCGTTCTCCCTATTCTTCCCGACTGTCAGTGTCAGATCCTTCATGCGCCTAGGAATTGCTCAGGAATGGTAGTTCTCTGGCGATCTCTTCCCACTCCTGTCTTGAAGGTTGTATTCTGCCACCCCGTGCCCACGGTGGGGGACCAACAGACTGTTTCACTAGTTGTTGTAGCCGTTGGCGTCTCTCAGCTTGCTCTTGGATACGCAGAGACCTCCGTATGATAGTTTTTGCTTCCTTTTCTCCTTCTGTCTTCGCCTTCGTGTGTTGCCTTTTGTCCTTGTTTGGTAGGTTAGGCATTAATTGTCAGAGTTACTTATGCCTGCTAGTATCACGTGTTTCCTCCTCCCTCTGGTTCCTCTCTTCGCAGAGTTGCAATATTTGTTGTCTCTGCTACTCCCTTTCTTGTACCGCACGTTGATCCTGGAGTTCCAACAATGCTCGAGCCAACAATCTCGGAAGGCTATCTAGAAGATCGTACAGAGGACCGCTCACCGTGAGTTCGGCGCGTTAGCCGATATCGCTTTCTCTTGAGCCTTCCGATGTACGTACTCGTCAACCGACACATCCTACGCGTGAACCAGGTCCTGTGTCAACTGAACTTCCCTTGTTACTTCCTCTTCTTCAACATCACTATTAGTTATGAGCACTTTCTGTTGGAATGGTCGACCCATCACTCTGCCATCACGCCTTTAATTTTTTGTGATCTCCAGGCTCGAACATGCAACGATGCTAAAATGTTAGATGTCTTACTTTGGATAAATATTTCTATGCAGTATAACAGTAATGTACCAATGCAAGATTACATATCACCAATAACATGACAAAGCACTCAAAAGGATAACACAATAACTTTAGACACAAATGGCAGAAAGATATGCTTTATTCCCATGTAATGTCCTCTCCATTCTCAATGCCAACAAGCTACATATAAAGTGGCCGATGGTTGGTTGAGTGAACCAACTGTCGCCATCCTCCTACAACTGCGTGAGAACAAACTGCCATTACATTGCTGATACAAAACATAACATAATTATTATTAACAAACTACGACTAACATAGAATAGCTTTCTAAACCCTTATCCCTTTGCAGTTTGTTTGTTTGAAGTGGTTGAAGTAGTCGATATCCATTGAATGAACAACGTAAGTCCCTTTGTGATACCCAACATATCACATCATTAAACTAAGTGAAAGTCCACAATAAGAAGGGGTTGTCTCATTTGATCACACAATCCATTTACATTGTTTAGCATATGAGCATCCTTATTCAAGAGAGAGTTGGAAATTTGGTATTTCATCTTGGAATATTATGTCTTCGATTCTGCATGTAGTGGTATAAAACTCACATCAACAGTACCTAATTTGTTGGAGGAGCCTACTTGTAGAAGATGCTACTTGAGAGAAACTTCCAACTCTACTTTGCTTGTGGGCAAGCAATTTCAAGAAGGTCAGACTTGTAATTTCCATTTTTAAGTAAAGCAATTTATATAGGCTCAAATTTATTTCCTTATAAGGATGGAAAAATATAAAAGAGCCATGAGTTGGGACATTAGAAGAAAAAAATAATATTTAGTTTCAGCTTATAGCATAGGAAATTTTCATAAAAGGGTGTTGTAAACCCCTGGACACTTTAGTTTACTGAAGGAAATCTCATCTAAAGACTGTATTTATGTTGAAATTGTTTTGTTTTCCAACAAGTATTTGTATTTGGAGCAATTACATATTGTGATGGCAAATTTAATTCATATTTGCATGTTGTCTATTTGAGATATTATCAGATATTTGAATATTAATATTCAGCCCCAACATATATGTAAATATTTCTATTGTTGATATGACCTATTGCTATATCTTTCAAATATTCCTATTTGGTAAAATAAAGTACATTGAAATTATCATCCATCCACTCTATGCTCTCACCTCACCCTCATAGTTTCATGGTGATAAAAAAATGTTGAATAATAATATTTGTTCTTTGCATCTCACATTACCCTAATGGGATCTTGGTGATAAAAAAGTGATAAAATATTTTATATCAAAATTTATTAAGGTCATTGCACTTTGGATTCTAGCAAAGAGACATTAAGTTTGTAAGGAAGCTTGCTGTCCAACTCAGGATCGTCACATAGAGATTGGAGGATGATCTAAGACAGATTAATTCTTCCACCACCATGTGAGTATTTTAATAAGAGGGAAACATTACAGCTTGATAGTTATCATAATAACAATCCAGTCTTACATTTTTTTTGGACTTTCTATCTATTAAGTTGTGTATGACATATTAGGGACTAGCTGTTTGTGTTAAAGTTTTGATCAGATTTGTGTGTAGTATTTTAATCTTAATTTCAAATTGTGTAGGTATATATATATAATCAATGTAGATATAATTGAACTCTACACAACTCAATAATATGAATTATTTCTGTTATATATCACAAGAATGTCACTGAATTATTTATGTCAATATTGATCTACAAAATTGATATTCAATATTGAATCTCTCTTTATCAATATGATATCAATATCAATATGACTTGCTGCTGTCGATAAACTCAAGCTCAATCTGTATTGAAGACTGAATGTATGTTAATCAGATATTATCTACTGGAGGATATATATCAAATGCTTAAGGCAGATAGTTCAATTGAGCATTTGATTTCATCGATTAGAATAATCTGACCGAAGCTACAAAACATCAACACTCCCTCTTAGCTAGGGAGGATTAATTCTATCCCACAATAGATCCATCAAAAGAGGATATCACCTCATTGGAGAGAGATGACACATCCATGAATATCAAGTCATATGATATTCACCATTACTCTCAAGGATATATCCATATGATATGTGCACTGGCATCACTTCACATGATCATATAGGGATATCAAATCATGGCATGTCCACAGATATTAAGTCGCATAATATCCACCATGATTATCTCAAAAATATTATGGTTTATCCAGTGATATCAAGTCTCATGATATCCACCATAATGTCTAATGAGATATAGTTCATCATGATATGTCCACGGATATCAGATCTCATGATATCCATCATGATGGAAGAGATAATTATTGCAAAGTCGTCACTTTACAATATTAACCAAATACAAGTGTTCATCATTGAAAAGTCGTCACCTTTCAAGGATGTTCACAGGGCCCATAAAGTCGTAAAGTTACACACATGACAAATAAAAGAGTTTACACATTAAACATCTTTAGTAATATAAGTACAAATGAATTTAAACTTAATCTCAAATTAAGTTATATTTCAACCATACCAAGTTTATCCCGAAAGTGTGCAGCCTTTGTCTTGGATAGAGGCTTTGTGAGAATGTTTGTAGTCTGTTCATCTGTACTAACATATTTCAATGTTTGTAGTCTGTTCATCTGTACTAACATATTTCAACTTAATCACATTCCTTTCTACCATGTCTCTAACATAGTGATAAGGAATCTCAATGTGCTTCGATTTGTCATGGAATACTGAATTCACTGAAAGTTTTATACAACTCTGGTTGTCATAATGTATCATAGTAGGATCCAGAGATTGACCAAACAATCCCACAAGGAGTTTTCTTAGCCATATTGCTTCCTTTGCTCCCATGGAGGCTGCAATGTACTCGGCTTCAGTAGAACTCTGTGCAACTGAGGATTGTTTCCTACTAATCCAGGAGATCATAGCTGATCCTAAACTGAAGCAACACCACGATGTGCTCTTTCTGTCTACTATACAAACAACCCAATATGAATCAGTGTATCCATGAAGATTTAGGTCTACATTAGTGTATTTAAGACCATACCTAATTGTGCCACGCAGGTATCTCAGAATATGCTTTGTTGCAACCAGATGTATCTGCTTTGGTTCACACATGAATTGACTAAGTGCATTCATTGAATAACAAATGTTTGGTCTCGTGTTGACCAAATACATCAAGGACCCAATAATCTACCTATATAAAGTGGGATCTACACTCTCCGAGTCTGTTGTTGCTTCCTTTAACTTGTGCAAATTTGTTTCCATGGGTGTAGTCATGGGTTTACACTCAATCATTCCAAACCTTTTTAGAATGTCAATAGTGTACTTTCCTTGATCTAGAATAATACCATCAGCTTGCTGCCACACTTCTAAACCGAGGAAGTAATGTAAAAGACCCAAATACTTCATGTCAAACTCGGATGCTAGATCTTGCTTACATTTGATAATTAGGTGAGCTTCTCCTGTAATCAATAAATCATCAACATATAGGATGAGAATCAACATCTCACCGTTAATTACCTTGAAGTACAAATTCAGGTTTGCATCATTCTTGGAGAAGTTTAAACCCAAAAGATATTTGTATATCCTTTCATACCAGGCTCGAGGAGCCTGCCTAAGCCCATATAATGCCTTCTTCAATTTGCACACATGAGAATCATTATTATGTATAAAAAATCCTTCAGGTTGCTCCAAGTATACTTACTCTTCTATTATTCCATTTAGCAAGGCAGTCTTCACATCCATCTGGTGAATCTTCCATCCTTTAGATGCAGCAATGGCAATGATAGCTCTGACAAAAGTATATCTGGCAACTGGGGCAAATGTTTCTTCATAGTCAATCCCTTCCTTTTGAGAGAAGCCTTTGGCCACAAACCATGCTTTATATTTCTCAATATTTGCATCTGCAACATGCTTAATTTTAAAGAGCCATTTTGAAGAAACTTCTAACTTCCCTTTTGGTCTGTGTACAATGTCCCAATCATCATTCTTAACAATGGATTGATACTCTTCTGTCATAGCATCTTTTCCAAACTTGAAGTTTGGTAGCTTCCTCAACACTGGAAGGTTCTGTTTTTATGATCTCACTCATTAAGGCAACATAACTGGAATACCTGTGAGGTCTTTTGCTTTCTTTGAAGGTTCCTTCTGGTGCATCATATTTTTCTGCTTCTTGAATCATCTTCCTTGCTCAAAGTGGCCTTTTCCAATTTACATTAGTGTCTCTAGATTCATTCGTAGGATCCATGGATTCAATTTGACCTTCATTTTCCATTTCTTCAAGAGTCTCCCTTTGAATCTCAGGAACATGATCCTCTTCCATGTTTTGAGGTGGTTCTGGATTTTCTGACTCATGAATGCTTTTGGATTTTTTGAAAGCAACATCTTCCTCAAAGGTAACATCCCTGCTTAGTTCAATTAATTTCTGACTAGGTATGAAGATCCTATAGGCTTTAGATGTTTCACCATAACCTACAAATATTCCCTTTCTGCCTGATGGTTCTAATTTGGATCTTTTCTCTTTGGGTACATGAATGTAGACTGGACAACCAAAAATTCTTAAGTGACTTATTTCAGGTTTAACTCTTATGAATACTTCTTCAGGGGTTTTGTTATCTAGGAGTGAGTGAGGACATCTATTCTAGATGTATACAACAATACTAGAGGCTTCAACCCAAAAATAAGTTTCTAGGTTTTGATCATACATTATAGCTCTAGCAGCCTCAACAATAGTTCTATTCTTCCTTTTTGCAACCCCGTTTTGTTGAGGGTTATAAGGAACTGTGAACTCCCTCTTAATCCCAACATTAATACAAAATTTTTGAATTTTTCTGAAGTATATTTCCCCCCATTATCAGTCCTTAGAATTTTGATTCTTTTCTTAGATATATTTTCTACTAGAGCCTTAAATTCCTTAAACCTCATAATGATTTCTTCAGACTCTTTACACTTTAAAAAATATATCCATGTTTTCCTAGAGTAATCATCTACAAAGATAACATAATACCAAAATCCTCCTATAGAAGCTACAGACATGGGTCCACATAAATCAAAATGAATAAGTTCTAGTACATTTTTAGATTTTCTTTCACTATTGTGAAAAGGTTTTTTAGTGTTCTTCCCTAAAGCACACCCTTTGCAAGTTCCTTCATGGTTTGGTTTGAGCTTTGGAAGACCTATCACCATTTTCTCCATTGAAGGCAGACCACAAAAATGGAGATGTCCTAGTCTTCTGTGCCAAATCTCACAAGTATTAGTAGACTCATGTATTAGGCTTGAGAGGGGGAAGTATACAGTTTGTAGAGGCATCCATGCCTTACTCCAATAGTGTGAGCCTTCTTAATGTTTGAGTTCTTGGGCCATGCTAGGACTTTACCCTCCATGAAGGTGATTCTATACCCCTTTTCTTCAAGTGCTGAAATAGAGACTAGGTTTCTCATGATCCCTAGTACAAATAATACACGTGTGAGCTGAAGAGAGATGCCTGATTTGAAGTTTATGGTGCAAGTCCCAATTTCTTTCACGGGATAGTTGGAATCATCCCCAATAGTCACTTCCTCATCCAATTCTTCCACTAAACTATCTAGGTATTCACTGAATCCTATAATGTGATGTGATGCCCCACTATCAATCACCCAGGTGTTAGGGCCGGATGATACTTGGCTTGATAAAGGTTGAGTAGAACACAAGTTTCTCAGTATCATTTTCTATCCTTGCCTTACCAACTTCAGCAATAGAGGCTTGGGGTTTTGGCCTATCTGGGCAATTCATAGCATAATGTCCATACTGGTCACATCTGGAGCACTCTACCTTGGACATATCCCTTCTTTTCTTAGATGAGTTTTTGCCTTTTGCATCTTTGTCCTTCCTCTTGAAGTTCCCTTTCTTACCCTTCTTGTGAGAATGAGTGTTTAGCACATGAATGTCTTCATTTTTAGAGTTTTGACCAATCCCCCTTGTGATCAGTCTGAATTCTTCTTGAATGCAACCCATCTTCAAAATTTAGGGAGTTTTGAGCGAGCACTTATTCCTTGTATAAATGTTTCCCATGAAGCTGACAGTCCATTCAAGGCCAACATAGTTAACTCCTTGCTTTCAATTAAATGCCCAATGGTAGAAAGCTGATCCCTCAATTCTGTAATCCTCATAAAGTATGATGTGATTGATTCTCCTTTATTCATCTTCAAATGATGAAGCTTTTGTTTAAGTGATAGCACCCTGCTTGTGTTGTTAATCTCATACATACTTTCTAATGTTGAGAACGTTTTGTATGCAGTATCCAATTTAGAAATAATTGGAACTATGTTATCTTTAACCAAATCTACCAATAATTTCATGGCCTTGTTATTGTTCTTTATCCATTGGTGTTTTTCTCCATCATCTTTAGGCATAGCCATCTCATTCTCTACAAATGCTTCTAATTCATGCTCTCTTAAAGTGAGCATGATTATGAATTTCCATGTGACAAAATTAGAGGCTCCTTCAAGACGATCCTCGAATCTAACTCCATTTGGCATTTTGAAGAGTCAAATATGAATTTCAAAAATAATACAAATGATAGTTGGATTGCCTTTTGTATCAAATCTGATTGGATCTTCCTTAGACTAGCTCTGGTACCATGTTAAAGTTTTGATCAGATTTGTGTGTAGTATTTTAATCTTAGTTTCAAATTGTGTAGGTATATATATAATCAAAGTAGATATAATTTAACTCTACACAGCTCAATAATATGAATTATTTCTGTTATATTTCACAAGAATGTCACTGAATTATTTATGTCAATATTGATCTACAAAATTGAATATCTATTTATCAATATTTATATCAATATCAATATGACTTGCTGCTGTCGATAAACTCAAGCTCAATCTGTGTTGAAGACTGAATGTATGTTAATCAGATATTATCTAGTGGAGGATAGATATCAAATGCTTAAGGCCAATAGATCAATTGAGCATTTGATTTCATCGATTAGAATAATCTGACCGAAGCTACAAAACATTAACAGTTTGAGCCCTAGGTGACATATAGTTTCTGCAAGAGATTTTTTGCAATCTCCCCAATTTTCCTTCCCGATTTAATTCCGACCAATAATAACGGTCCTCCTGTCTTGCCACCATTCCATTCAATCGTGCTGAAGTTTCTGCCTGGCATCCACTGGGAAATGAGAACAAATAGGACATCCATTCCCATGGTTGCATTTGTTCAATTAGGTCATTTGTGGCATAAACAGGCAAACTTATGCAAACATAATAGCTATCAAACAATAAAGATACATATATACTATTTAATAATTTATAATCATGTACGGTTCTTCTCTTACATTGTCTGTAAAAGTTTTAAGCTTACTGTCATTGTCTTAGTGCTTCGGCTGGATATAATCATTTCTTTATCAATATCAAAATATTTTTACACAAAATTAAATAAATTCTAGCGTATTGCCATTGAAGTTTATCATCTAATCTTACATGTAGAAATGTGTACTTCAAAGTTTTAAACTGTTGTTTACGCTTTAGAATCCTGGATCATATTTATTCTGATTCATTTTTTTCAATTTGTTAAAAAATTCATGCATCACTTGACTTTCAGTTTGCAGAAATAAATGTTCTACTTTTATGAAGCACTCTGATTCGCAAGGTGCCAAATTAGTTTACGTAGTGCCATTCTAGGGTGTATCATTACTATTAATTAATTTTAACTATTGGGCCTTTTCTGGAAGGCCCTCTTCTTGTGGAGAATTTTCACCACAGACATTTAATCTTGCATTTTCTTTCTCCAGGCACATATGGCTCTTAATGATGTGGATTCTGCTATTGGGAGCTTTATGAAAGCTTTGGAATTTGAGCCCAATGATAGTATACTCTCTCTCTCTCTCTCTCTCTCTCAATTCTCTTCTGACTAAAGTACACAATTAGGAACTTTCAGAGTATTAAATTTTCATATCAATAGTTACACCTTCACTGAGTCAATTCTGTGCATTGTATTTAATGGAGAAACAATTCTTTCTGTGTCTTATTCATTTGTTGTTTATCTACAGAAAGCATTAACAGGGAGCTTAAAGCTGCAAAGAAGAAAGTATGCTTTTGTATCCAGATTAGTAATTATTGAGTAGGATTTTACAATTGAATAATATAATAGTGGTTACGGATTCATGGACTGCAAACTAATTGAGTTTGTCCTGAACCTCTTTCGGTAGTAAAGAAGACTAGTAAAAGTTTAAATGCATCATAAATCATATATTAATGAGGATAATTGGCTTTCCAGATTATTGATAAACAAAAGCAGGAGAAAAGTGCTTATTCAAGGATGTTCCAAACTTCCAATAGTTGATTTACAACTATGGCTGTAGTAAAGCATCGGTAAGTTAGCTGAAGTTACCTTGTTTTCCTTGATTGGACAAAGTATTACAAGTATTATTTATACACAATACTTATTTTGATTGTTCTTGTGCGATTCTGGTTAGAAACAGAATAATATCTCAACTTTAAATCAATTCCACTCATGAGAACATTTTTGTGCTGATTTAGTACTAGATTAGTCTTTAAAGTTGAGATCTGGCTAATAATGCATGTTCCTAGATGGTGATATATTGACATGTATAAAATAGTTTAAGGGGGCATGGTTGATTGAGTTATAAACTAGTTTGTAATTGTACTGTTTTTGTTCATTGGATTTGTGGGTTTGCTTTTAAAAGCTCGCAGGAAATGTACAATTTTGTCAGTCTGTAACCTATTCATTTTTCAATCTGTAAAAAATTATGTTATCGCTTTGATCTCATATTCTTACTCCCTGTTTTTATTTCTTTCAAGTTTCCCTACACTGTTCTGAAATAAATGGTATGGCCTGAGACTTTCAATGATTTCAGGTACATCACCTAAAGTCTTGTTTTGCAACAAACATGTTGTAGGCCTATTCTTGTCACAGAATTTCTTTTATGCCAAATGACACATGATAAACCTTCCACTAAGAAACTGGAATGCCATATATATGGTTTTCTTAAGCTGGGAGGTCCATGCCTGCATTGTGCAAAGCATGTAGATATGGAACAGAGAGGAATCTTTGAGTTTGGTCAAATATTTGAGCTTGTAAACTATCATTAGTAGCATATTAGCTGCTGGTTTATGGAATTTCAATTGTGAATGCAAGCATCTGATTTGTGGGTGCTTTGCAAAGTCCAAGTCCCTGTATAGTAATGGGAAACCAACACAGAATTTCATCTGTCTTATTTAAATTGTCTTTGTATTGTTGGTCATTCAAGAATTTTTTTAAATGCAGGACGCTGATAATTTGGCCATTTTTGTTTAAATTACATTTTTCTTCATAACCTAATAGGAGGAAGTAGTTATAGGCTTCCTATTATGCTAAGCTATGTGAAAACCTAATTACTTCAAGATTACTTTTGATGAAAATTGCATAGTCAGAGAAGTCTGTTAGTACATTTCATAATTGCTGTAAGGGAACATATGGTCATAATGCATCTTGTCTTTCCCAAATCTAGAATTTATTTTGGGGTTGTTATGCCCTGCATACCTGTCCCTACATTTTGTGGGCAAAATGTTGGGTCCCCCTTTTTTTGCTTTTTGTTTTTCCTTGGTTTCTCTTTGTTTTCCTTTTGTTTCCCTCCGGGCTTTGCCTCTGTGGGGGTCGTTTCCCTTTCTTTTGGTTTTCCTCCCTCCGGGACCCGGTCCCGGAGTCTTTGTCTTCTTTGTTCTTGTCGGATCCCGGACTCTGGGATTCTCTCTCATCATGTTCTCTTTTGTTAGAGGATACGACTGCATTGAATCCCCGAGCCCGGAGTCTGGGGGTTTGCCTTTTTTGGGATTTGCGGAGGGAAGCAACATATTTTTACCCTAAGGGTATAAATAAGTTTCACTAGTCACTTTCACATTTTACCACGAACAAATTATCCAGAGCAATTCAAAGGCGATTAAGGCGATCAAACAGCGACTAAGTGCGATTTGCTCTCGATGCTCGACAGTGCTTACACAGTAATCATCAACAATGCATTCGTGGTTGTTTCGTGGTCTGTGAGAGCTTCATCAGTTGCAGAGCGCCTCCCGTGCTCCTCCCGCATTCCCCGTGTTTTAAGGTAGGCCCTTCTGGTTCTTTCCCATGTGCTTTCCGGTTTTGTTTTTGTTTTGTTTTTGTTTTGTTTTGTTTTGCTGTTCGTCTTTGGTTTCCTGTTTTGTTCTTGTTGTCGCCTCCCATTTTGGGACGGCTCTGCCAGAGGGTTGTCCGCCCTCTGTGCAGTTGTAAATTAGTGTAAATGCTTGTGCATACCATGTACATTTTGTAAATTAGCCGTATATAGGTTATTTTCGGGTTGGCCCTCGAGTTGTGCTTCGGCCCTCTGTAGTCTATGTATATTGGTGTATATCCTTCCTACTTTGTGGCGAGCTCACCGTGCCCCTTTCACGTTCAGCTCAAATTGTTGAGCTCGCCCTCATGGTGTTCGCCTGGTTCGAACTCGACACCTCACCTATTCGAGCCATGGCGGTTTTCTCTCTCCTCCGTCAGCTCAGTCTTAATGACAGGTTTAATTCCCCACGCGCGAGCATTCAGAACTGGGCCAAGTGGCATTCATTTCCTTGCGTGTCAAAACAACTGTTGCCGTTATTGCCATTAATCCTCTTCACTGCATGACCACGTGACACCCCATGTCAGCTTAGTACGGCTAATTTTTGGTCATATCAATAACAGTCATCTTTTCCGGACTCTGGGTCCCAAGCTCCCTTCCGGCTTTCATTTCATTCATCGCATTAGCCAGAATCCCCGGAACCCCCGGGCATTGATCAAATCCCCAGAACCCCCGGGCATTGATCAAATCCCCAAGTCATTTTTGGTTAATATATTATATTTCCGGGGTTTGATGCAAACTAACATCCTTTCAGGAACAAATGCAAAGCGGTGGTGAAAATCTCCGGAATCCAGAATCTTATTATGTTTTTATATATATACTGACGGTCCTCCGGTCTTGCAGATTGTTGAAAATCACCCATCAATCATGTCTAATGCATCAGCATCTTCCCCACCCGGGAGCCCAGAACTCCCCACTACTGCTTCAACCAGGGCAGCTGTCAGGACAAAGGCTGAGAAGGCCTTAGAAAAACTCCCACTGTCAATGAAATATCTGAAGGGAGATGTTATTCTGGGATCGAAGGTCGATTCCAAGCTCCAATTGGTTACTGACACAGGTGTTGGAGCGTGGGCAGAAATGCAGGCCCTGGTAAAAATGATGTTCATATAGCGCAAGGCTGAAGATATGATAGCACTCAATGTGGCCGCCTTCGGAATCCTTAAGGCTGCTTGCTTCCCCTGCTCATTGCAGGCTCCGGAGCTCATCCTCACACTGGCAGAACACTACAACACAGTCGTCCGGGCTGTCATGCTTGCCGCACCTGTTCCTTCGGGTTATCCAACACCCATGGTATCTCTGGATGTCACGACGTTCTCTTCGGGGCTGGGGATCCCCTAGTTTGCCAACGCCACAATTATCACCCAGACCCTGGCACTAAAGGAATTTGAGAAGCTCCCTCAGGCGGCCCGACAATACCTCAACACCAACTGGCTTAAGACTCCTAGAAAGGATTTTAGAAAGATGAAACTAGAGATCCCCCAGACAGAATTCAAAGAGAGTATACAAATGGGGATCATAGCATTATGCAGAGTCTTTGGAGAGCCCCATGCTCGGGAATTCTCGGCATGGATGTATTACTTCCTATTTGGCATCACCTCCGGCAGTCAGACTTTCGATTGGGCAACGATCATCGCCAATCACGTGGACGCCTAGCTTGTCCGGGTCGCCCGGTCATCTAAATTTTACATGACTTCTTATGTCTTGTGGGCACTAGCACAACAACGCCCCATAACCCGGGGATTACTTACTGTCGGTGAGCTCGGGACTAGCAAGGGCCAGAATGCTCCGTGGGATTATTTCCCACAAATACAATGGGAGGCCAGTTTTCCAAGCTTTTGCAGAGTAAATGACGCTTTCATTTACTACAATATTCTTACACCCACTCGGGATGCCCGATACCGGCTCTCTAAGGAGGTAATGACTCTGGTCAATACTTATGGCCATTACTACATACAATTTAAGCAACACACATTCGGGTGACCGGCTTCTCCAGGAAACCCTACCTATTACCCGAACATTGTGGGGATAGGATAATTCTTTTGGAATACTACAGACAAATTCTGGAGCTGCATTCCTTCTTCGCATTGAAGAAGGTCAACAACATTTCGTTCCCAATAACTTGCGGGAACTACACTTGCAGCCTTGCAGTGGCAAAAGAGGCCAACGGAGAACTTAAGTGTTTAGTGCTGGCAGAATTTTACTTAGAACGGAAGAATTTTGATCCGCTGGATAAAATAGCAACGACACTTCCCCGGGTAGCAGACCCTCACAAGCTTCACTTGGAAGATTTCTGGGAAGACTGCTAGGATGATTTTGAGGTCCGAAATCGGCATTTCGTTCGAATGACACAAGGCATGATGAAGCGCCTCAAGCTTCAAAATTTTCCCAAGGACTTTTCGGACACCGGGTGCACAGAAGACCCACAGTACAAGGCACAGGGAGTAGACAAAATGGCTCTCCCTTCGGTGGACTGGGACACCCCGGAAGGCCCGGGAATTGAGGACATCACCCACGATGTAATTGAACCTAGTCATGCGTATTTTCAGAAGGTGTGTCCGAAGAGTACTAGAAGAGTTAGCCCATTTTTGAAGGGATCTACTTCTGGGGCTGGAACCTCCACGCAGGGCGAAGATAGAGGAAAAAGAAAAATGGGAACCCCGGCCCATATTTTATCGAAAGTTACGGTTCCCGCTGCAGAACAAGTGCAGCTTCATTTGGCATCATCCCAGCAGATGAAAGAGGTGTTATGCACCCAGCTTGGCATTCCGTTAGTCCAGACAGAACCTCCCCTCCCTGCTGGTTCCCCTTCCCTACCAGAACTTATGATCCGAGCAATAGGGACGGGAGCAGAGGATGAACGTGCAGCCATGTTGGATGCCGGGCCGCCATTGGTCACAAGGAGGAAGAAGAAAGGAACAAATGTTCCTCAGCCTAAGGTAGAGGCGGAGCTTGGGATGCCCGACATCCCCGAAGTAAAGATTGTCTCCTCGGACTCCCCTGAGCCGAACAATCATCCAGAAAATTCCCCGGAGACCTCCCCTCCGCATGATGACTTTGATGACATATTTGGGATGGACGAGCTTCTAAATTTACAAGGGAATATCGGGAAAGCGGTAGAAGAAATAGTCGCCCAAGAAGAAAGGATCCCCGTTGAGGAAGAGATCCCGGAAAAGGAGATGGCCACGGAGCAGGAAGCCCTGGTAGGAGAAAAGGAACAAGAACAGGTGAACATCCCAGATGTTCAAGAAATTCCGGTCATAGAGACCGAAGCAGAAAAGAGGCAAGTACACGACGAGCAGCCGACTTCGGCTGAGGGAACCAGACCTTCAGGAGCAACCGTAACCTCAGTTGCTATGCTCCAAACGCCTCCGCCCACACAAGGCAGGGTAACATTTGGCGAGGTGTTCTCGGCGGCCCAACAGTCAGACATTGGCCAGACACCTCCGCCACCTCTAGAGGAAAAGCCAATAGAGGAAAAAATCTCAGTAGATGATACCGGAGAAGAAGAGCAGCATTTGCAGCAGGAGGGGGAGAACCCCGAAGATATGAATGTTGATTCTACAGAGACTGCTAAGGACAGGAGCGCCAAAATAGAAGATATTGACGCCACGAAGGTGGATGGTGCAGAAAATCCCAGAGATTAGGAAAAAGAGGTCGGAGAGGCCACAAATTACGGGGCTGAACAACAGAACCCCGGTGGGGATACACAAGATCAGGGTATAGCAACGAGGCCGCCCCCTCCACCACAATGGTTGGTGGACTCAAGGAAGAGAAAGGCCCCAACGGCGGTAAAAGCCCATCTCTCCTTGGCCGAGATGATGGCACAAACACAAAGCACCCCCAAGGCGAAGAAAGCTCGAACCCTCCACTCCATTCGGACTGGTTCGGGCGGAGATACAGTCGCGATCGTTGCGACACTTCCCCCAGATAAAGAGGAAGCAACAGTAAGTGTTGCAGAGTACACGGTTACAGAAGTGCCTGGGGAGGAGGGATAAGTAGGGTGAATTGGACATACTCAAAGAGGCCAGTTGGGCAATTGAGGCCCGTTACGAAAAACAAGCCCAGAAGCTCAAGGAAGAGAGAAGAATGCAAATCTCATCGGGCTTTTGACAGAGTTGGCGCAACCTATAACTGCCATTCGTTCGGAAGCCTCCACCTCCGAACCACTGCTTTCGTAGGGTGACATGGATGCTCTTAGGGCCATGAAGAAGGCGCAGGCTGTAGATGGGTGGATCGCCGAGCAGATCAAGGTCGTAAGGCAATTCTTAGAGGCGTCACTCCCGGACCTTTACTTGGTCAATAATCTCTTGGGCCAGGTAAACGGTGCCATTGTCCTATGGGAAGGGAACCTAGAAAAGTATGAAGGGTGGAGGAGCGGATTAGAAGAAATAATAAACTCCGGAGAAGAGGCCATCATCGAGGCAGGAATTTTGGGAGAGGAATCCTTCGAATTCCTCCGCGCCCAGTACTCCAGACTTGGCCTCAAGATTGAGGTAAACAAGCAACTGGTTACGACCCTCAAAGAGAAAGTCACGGTGGTCTGGTATCCTTTGGACCTATACAAAGCATTCATTGGAAGGGTTTCACAAGTTGATCCCTTCACCACCAGAACTTGTGCCTCGGAGGATTATGTCCTCAGTAAATATGATGAGCTGATGGAGTCCTGGTATCAGTCTGCCGGGGATTTTGATGGAGGAAAATTATCAAGAATATCTAAGATGATGCTCTGGGTTCATGATTCCGTGAAATTAGTAGATGAATTCGGGGACGGGGCCGGAGGTATTGAAGAGAAGTTTGGAATTGTCCACGATCAGTGGAATAGTGTCAAGGACATAGATGGAGATGGCATTAGCCAAATTTTGGAGGCATTCAAGAACAGCAAGGGACAATAAAGTTCTCCGGATTCTGGAGATTTTCACCAGCAAGGTGCAAATTTTTTAAATTCTTTATTCTTTCAGTGACTCATGTCCCGGTTCCCCGTAGCCGACCGGTCATTATCCAACAGTTAATAAAGGGGTCAGAAAGTGGGTGATCCCGATAAGACATGTCAGGTAGAGGGATGGCTCTGACAGGTGATTTTCCCTAGGCGCCGCTCTAGCATTAACTACCTGGTGCATCGAAGACAGTGAGCCGCATTTCGCATTAATGAGGCATGTAGCCTCGAACTCCGGGAAGATCGGATTTCTTCTACTCTTACTCCGGCGCCCTTTTTGAGGTCGATTCTTCCATCCTTTCTTCCTGTCTTCTTCCTTTGACTCGTTAGACCTCTGCTCTTTTCGAGGTGATTGTAAGTGGTGCAGGTAGTACCGGCCACCGGATATTGTATTTTAATGTTGAGTGTACAGTTAGATTAGGTTTGTTTTAGGGCAAACTATGTGTATAAATAAGAAGTCTGACCTCATTTCAAGGGTCGGCAAAATTGATGATTTTGCAGTCCAAGTAATAGAAATTAGCATTTCATTTCTCAGTAGTTGCAGGAGCTCAATGCTTAGTAGTTCTTAGTAGTTAGATGCTCTCTTGGAGTTGTTGATGTACACGCCAGTGATGCTGGAACCCTGTTAATGAAGAAGGAAGAATTCTGGCAATAATGTTGTTGGTGTTCTGATCTCTGAGTTAACACTTTTTTGTCCTGTATGTTTCTAATGTCCTTTTCTCTAATGTTTTAGTAGATTAACGACCTCTTTTCGTCTTGCTATTGAATATGTATGAATCGCTGGTTCTTTATATGTTTAGTATTTAGTGTAGTTCATTAGAGCATGGTTGATGTTTGGAATATTTTGCATAACTATAAGTAGAGGGAATGAACTCTTAACTCTTATACATCTTTTGCTGTTTATTTGGTAAAGTTAGCATGCTTGCGGGAAACCCCGACCTATCACCAAAATCCCCGAAGATGAGTCAAAAACCAGCTATCCCCCTGAACAAAACAGTCACATACCTAACTTAGCTCCCGCACTGTCGAGACCCGACACTCAGGTGCTTGAAGGCCCGAAGAATTTATTCCCCGAACAACCTTTACAGGCGAAGTTGGCCGCTACCCTGGTACCCGGTGACAACTTATCATTTGTTGATGAGACCGGTCACAAAGTCCCGTCAATAGAAACTGGCGCTAGAAGGAGGGCATGAGCTCATCCCCCTCTTTAGAAGATTTTGATTTTACATCGCCCGAGGGTTCCCTAAGTAGTAGTTTTAGGAGTCAAGCTTTCCGTGGGATAGGGTCATTTTCGCCACTGCGATTCAAAAGAATCCTTCGTTCAGCCCCGTATCCCGGAGAGTTTGTTGAACTCGGACCTCCTGTCCGAAAGAAGAAGACCCACCAGACTAGGCAGCCACCAAATCTTATCTGGGGATCCACCACATCTCAGAATATCCAAATCCCTCAGATAACCCCGGGGACTAACACTCAAATGATCCAAAATCAAGCACCCCCGATGGCTACCTACTTTGGAAATACTGGGTCTACGATGGGACAGTTCCCCGACGCTACCAATGATCTTCCTCCGCATTCGGAGATCTGTCCCATATATGAGCATCTAGGTCCCAGAACGACTGAAGAACATCTCCAGGCTTATAAAGATGCCATGAACCGGCACCGGATACAACATCAAGATGTTGTTACCTGGATGTTCCCTCTATCCTTGGGACAGAACGAGTTAAAATGGTACCTCAACTTGCCCGCCAACTCCATTAACAGTTGGCAGAATATGGAAGACACCTTCCTGGCAGCCTTCTGTGTTCATGTGGACCCGACGTTGTCCCACAGCCAGTTTCTCCATTAGGAAGGAACCGAACGAACCCCTCGCCACATTCAACCATCGGTTCCAACGTGCCTTGAAGCGGTGCACGGGCCCCTTCATCCCATCCACTGACGTCACCATTCAGACCTACCTGAATGCTCTGGATCCCATTGTTGCCACTCTCCTTTGGAGAACCACCACTACAAACGACCGGGATACTCTGGCAAAGGTTTACAACCTGGCCCTGGAGTTGTCCCGCGGATTGAGTAAAACTCCCGGTGGGATTGGACAGAGCCTTCCCTTCAACATGATACCTGGCGGAACTCCTTACGCCGGGGGATATAATCCCAATCAGGCAATGGGTGCCCCAACGATGAACATGCCTCCACCGTTGGTAGACCAGCAGGCCTGGTACGTTTATCCATCGCAAGCCCAGACAATACCAGGTCTGGAATATGATCCCTGGAACCTGCCACAGCAAATGCAACAACCCATGACACAACCCTCCAAAGTACCTTTCTTCCAGTCGCTCGCGGCTGGAGGATTGCCGTCCTCGACTCCAGGAGCTGCTACCGCCTTCCCTGAGAACCCACCACAACAACCGTCACACTGTGACGCAAATACCCAGCTGTCCGTCGAGGTTGAATCCCTCCGGCGATTGTTGTCCTCCCTGACTGTGGACATGGGNCTGAAGGTGGGGCCTTCTGCGCCCCACAACCCCAATTCTTAGAGAGGGAATGTTTTCTTCGGACAACGAAATACCAATCCCGGAGGTAGAAATTACAACGGGCCTCGGCCCAATCAACAGCAATGGAACAACATTACAAACACCGGAGGTCCCCCTCCGAATCAAAACACTACTCAGGGCGTTATTGGACCTACTCATTTCATGCCGATCACAGAACTCCACCCCCTGAATAACTGGTGTAGATTGCATGACACCGGCTCTCATTCCAAGGTGAACTGTGCCACCCTAGAGAAGATTATCATGATCTCCCAGTTGGACAGACAACAAAATGTTGATCCTACTCCCCCAGAACCTTCCACATCAAAGCCCACTCGCAGTGCCTTCACGTGTGAGACCATCTTCTTCGGGACAGACGAAGAAGACGAAGAAGAACCCGATCTATAGGGGTTCTTTGATGAATCTATCCCAGCCTTTGAGGCCAATGCCTTCACTAGCCTGCGCACTCCTTACAACACTCGGAGTCAGGCTGGCAAAGGGCCGGTATACACACCAACGGCTCCCAAGAATACCCCTCCCCAAGACAACACAACTAATCGCTCCTTCCCGCCGAAAGGACCGGGCCCTAACCTAGCCCGGGATCCGGCCGAGGGAAGTCAACATTACCTGGGGGGAAGGTTCGATATCACCAAGGCGTTGGAGAAAACCACCACCTCCATGACCTTGATGGAGGTTTTGCTGAATTGCCCCGAGCAGAAGAAGTCCCTTCTGAAGCTCTTGGGAAACCCGAAAGCCGTCAGTCGTCCACCCAAGACTTTCACTTTTGACGATGCCAACGCGGCTGTCTTCCGGGGAAACATAGAGAATCCTCCCTACGTACTAGGCTTAAACATATAAGGGAAGAACCTATACAACTGCCTGTAGATTTTGGTGCTTCGGGCAACGTCATGCCCTTATCCATATGCCAGAAGCTTGGACTCTTTCCCACTCCATCCAAACGTGCAGTAGTCCAATTGGACAAAACTGCTGTAAAAATGGTAGGTGAGTTGAAGAACGTTCGGATTCAGCTCATCCAAGACCCCCAGATATCGAGCATAATAGACATCCAAGTGGTGGACATCCCCGAAACTTATGGGATGTTGTTAAGTTGGAATTGGTCTAAGGCCCTTAATAGGTATTTCTCCACCGACTTCTCTTACTTGTGGCTCCCCTGGAAGGGGCAATCAAACCAAATCCGAGTAGAGAGTGAACCCAGGATGAAACAGACCCTCACCGAAGTCAGGAGGGTGAATGAAGTCCTCTTCTCTGAATCCTCCCCTGGGGTGTACCGACCCTTAGAAATCCTAACATTTGATTTCACTCCTGGGGAGGATCCCATAGTTGTTCAGAGAACTGAGGATCTGGACGAAAAATTGAAGGGTGAGGTAAACTCACAAGGTAACACGGCAACCCCCGTCACACTCTTGTCCGGCGCTTGGTGTTGGGTACACTACCAGAAACATTCCGAACTAGAGTGTGAGCCTTGTATCGCTGCCGCTACCCGCCACATCAACGCCCTCTGGGAGAAAGAACACAAAGCCGATTCACCTAGACCAAGTACTTTATCCAGCAGTACACCTATGGTGCCACTTGTCCAGGAATCCCAACGAGAGACTTCTCCGGAGGAAAACCTCACCCATGTACTATCAGAGCCGGAGGAATCACCTCCCAACCTTTCCAAAATCAATCCAAATGCCACTTCGCCTTCCCAACCCTAGAGAACGAATAACGACTTGTGGACCCTAAAGTTTGATGGGTCCCGGTCTAAACAAGGCTGTGGGGCCAAAGTGGAATTGATCAACCCGCGGGGGAAATCCTTCCTCGCATCTTATAGGCTGCAATTCAACTGCACTAACAATGTCACGGAGTACGAGGCCTTGGTCCTCGGACTCCTATTCGCATTGAGAAAAGGGATCACCCGCCTCCGGGCGATGGGTGCTTCAAAGTTGATCGTAAAACAAGTCCGAAGCCAATATACTTGTCACGACAAAAGGCTGGCCGCATACTGCAACCGGGCATGGAGCCTAATCGAAGATTTTGATGCCTTTGGCATTGAACTCATTCCCCAGAAACGCAACTACGTTTCGGATGCCCTTGCCGTGTCCGCCAACACCCTTAAGCCAATGGCTGGCTCCCGGCTTTGGAAGTTTTCTGTTGAGATGGTCCCCACCCCGTCCATCCCGGACAATATCACTCACTTTCAAGTCTTTGAGGATGACCAACACATTCTGGCCTTCATGGCCAATGTTGGCATCTTCGAGGATTAGATAGTGGAAGAAAGAGATCACGACGATATCAGGCAGGGTGATGAAGACGACGAGATCATCGACTTACCAACCAACACCATCCCAAAGGGGATGGTAGCTCTTGAATGCATCTTTGATTTGGACCCCCAGGGCCGAGAGAAGATATCATCCTCCTTTGAGGGAGGAAAATTCGAAAAAGTTAACATCGGCCAGCCCGATGAAGAAAAATTTGTGCATATTGGTACCTCTTGCTCCCTAGAGGAGAAGGAGAAGATTCTCACAGTTCTCCGAGAATACATTGACATGATTGCATGGGGGTATGAGGATCTGAAGACCTATGACACATCCATCATGACTCATACTATCCCACTGAAACCAGATGCTAAGCCCTTCTGGCAAAAGTAGAGGCCGGTAAACCCATTGATCGAACCTCTAATTCATCAGGAGGTTCAGAAATTGCTATCAGCCTGGATTCCGGCACACCATATGGGTTGCCAACCTCGTCCCTGTGCGAAAGAAAAGCGGTGAAATCCGCCTTTGCGTGGATTTTTGCAATTTAAACAAGGCATCCAAGAAGGACAATCACCCTCTCCCCTCATTGGACGAGGTATTGCAAATCGTGAACGGTTCCCAAATGATGTCTTTCCTGGATGGGTACTCCGGATACAACCAGGTCATGGTTAAGTATGAAGATAGAGATAAAACAACGTTCACCACCAAGGGGGGAACGTTTGCATACCGAAGGATGCCCTTTGGCCTGATCAACACGAGGGCAACATTTTAGAAGGCCATGGACATTGCGTTCGAGGGCCTAGTTAACAGATGCATAATCATCTATATGGATGATTTGATAGTCTTTTCCTGGGACAGGCGTGAGCATTCCGCCCACCTCGCCTAGATTTGCGAGAGATGTTGCCGGTATGGAATTTCCTTCAACCCTAAGAAATGCATATTCGGGGTCACTGAAGGGAAGTTGCTTGGGCATATCATCTCCGAGAAGGGGATATCCATTGACCCTGAAAGAGTTGAAGCACTGCTGAATCTACAGATGCCCGACAGTAAGAAAGAGATGAGATCTTTCTTCGGAAAGATAAACTTTGTCCGATGGTTCATCATTGGATTCCCCGAGATCGTCAAGCCACTCAATGACATGATGAAGAAAGATACAATGATTGAGTGGAGTCCTGAAGCAAAGCGGGCATTTGCCCAAATTAAGCAAACAATCGTGGAGGCCCCAGTCTTGGCAAGTCCGGACTATTCCCTCCCGTTTCATATATACTCCTTTACTTCGCCGCATTCTGCTGCGGCAGTTTTGACCCAGAAGGTTGAAGGGGAAGAACGACCAATAGTTTTTATGAACTCTCCTTTCAAGAACGTCGAAGTCTGATATTCACCTTTGGAAAAGCAGGCTTTTGCTCTAGTCTGCGCCGTGAAGAAATTTCGGCACTATATTCTTTGGAGCAAAGTGCATGCTATTATTCCAGACCAGGCTGTTAAGTCTTTGCTACTGCAAAGTGAACTGGGTGAACGAAGGGGGAAATGGATGGCCATCCTCCAAGAGTATGAATTGGAAATGCAACCCATGAAGATAGTCTGAGGCCAGGGACTATGTAGAGCGATGGCAAAAGGAACTCCGAACATCGAATGTCAAACCTACATTGTGGAGTCCATCACTCAGGATCCATGGTATACCGACCTGGTATACCTATTGCTAAATAACAGATGCTCGAAGGGGCTTCCCCCAAACAAACGTTGCGCCCTGCGACTGAAGAGCGCACATTTCATGATAAAAAATGGAACGCTTTTTTGCAGGAATTATGAGGGACTTTACCTTCGGTGCATAGATAGGGTTCAGGCTGCCAAAATGATTGAAGAATTCCACGGGTAGTTCGGAACCGGGTACGGCTCAACTAACGCCACCGCCCATCAAATTCTCCGGGCCGGGTACTATTAGCCCTTCATCTTTAAGGATGTTTACGCCCACGTGAGAAAGTTCCACACTTGCCAAACAGCAGCCCATCGTGAGCGAAACCCGACTATGCCTTTGCAGCCGGTCTTTGAAGTTAGACCTTTTACCCAATGGGTGTTCGATTTTATCAGGGAAATCAACCCAAGTCATCTGCCAACCAGCGGTACATTTTAACTGCTGCCAATTATTGCACCCAGTGGTCCGAAGCGATTCCATGTAAAAACAACACGGCGAATGTGGTTATTAAATTCTTGGAAGAAAACAGTCACCAGATTCGGAATGCCCTTCACTATAGTGTGTGACAATTGTCTGGCGTTTTCTTCAGCGCAGTTACTTGAATGGACCTATCAGAGAGAGATCACGTTAAAGTTCTCTAGCAACTACTACCCCCAGGGTAATGGTGTGGCTGAATCCACAAATAAAAATTTGTTAGAGGTGATCAAACACTTGTTAGAACAAAACCCCCGGGACTGGCACCAAAAGCTTAGATTCGCCCTTTGGGCCGATCGTATCAGAATCAAGGGAGCCCTGGGGACTTCCCCATTTCATCTGGTTTACGGCCAGAATCCAGTATTCCCTATCAATTTGCAAATCCCGGTATTACAGTTTATGCAGGAATTTAATAACCGGGACAACATTGTGGAAGTTCGGCTCCTGAACTTGGTGAGAATGGAGGAACAAAGAGACGCGACCCTAGAACACTTTGCGAGTCATCAAGCGATCGTTAAGCGATGGTTTGACCGGAGAGCCCAGTATAAGGCCTTTCGGATTTCAGACCTAGTCCTTCTGTGGGACAAGGCTCGGGAAAAGAAAGGAAAGCACACCAAATTCCAAAGGCTCTGGCTTAGACCATATCTGATTTCTGAGATCTGCGGGGCAAATACTTATCGCCTCGGTACTATGACCAGAGAAGTTGTCCCATTGCCTGTCAATGGACAGTTCCTCAAGCACTACTTTGAATGAGGCGGGTGGTAGGTTTGCCCGAAGTTGTATTTTATGTAAAGTTCCTGCTTGTAAATATCTTTCCCGGTGATCCTTGGGAGTGCCTTGTCCTTGTAAATAGTTGTCGGCCGTCCTCCGGGACCGCCCCCTTTTTCTTTTGTTTGTTTTCTAGCTTTCTTTTGTTTTGCTTCTTGTTTCTCTGGGTTTCCGGCATGTTGCCCTCTTCTTGTAGACAGGTATCCTTAGCATAACATCTAATCCCTGGAACGGTACCTTATGCATTCCGGTGAATCCGACATCTATTGTTAGGATGGTGGAATTGGTCCGCACTTCGGAGTTATTTTGTAAGTATGGTAAAAGGTTATGGATAATCTTCATCAGATTCATATCTCGAAAGTCTTGACACTACTTAACAAAAAATCTAAGAAGCAAGTAATCGCATGGTCCTTGAGGGCAGATCGATTGCAAGTAATCATAAAAATATCTCGGGTCCGAAATGTTCTCTCATATTCCGCAATTTAAAACGGATGGCAAGGTGAAAGAAGTACCGCCGTTAAAATGAACTAAGCTTAAGGTTCACGGTGAAAGGAGTACCGCATTCCCATCTAGAAAAGAAAAGAAAAGAAAGAAAGGAACTGAAGAATAGAGAATTTTGGTATCCGGGGGAACATGCAAGATATGATGACTTTGGTTTGATGTACTTAGTGCCTCCTCTCTGCTTCTCCCAGAAGTCATTGGCTTGGTTTTCTTTCAAAGCACACACTTCACAACTGACGAAAGATCAAGGGATTGAATCAATGATGGGCCGGATTTTCTAAGACACCTCGCGCCTTGCAAGCAGAATGCTCCAGGTAAAGATAAGTTCCAGTTTTGCTAACCAGAGATTCTGTAGTTCTCGAATGCGCTAAGGCATTCATCCCAGATAGTCACCATTTGTTATGCCCTGCATACCCGTCCTTACATTTTGTGGGTAAAATGTTGGATACCCCTTTTTTCGCTTTTTGTTTTTCCTTGGTTTCTCTTTGTTTTCCTTTTGTTTCCCTCCGGGCTTTGCCGGTGCGGGGGTCGTTTCCCTTTCTTTTGGTTTTCCTCCCTCTGGGACCCGGTCCCGGATTGTTTGTCTTCTTTGTTCTTGCCAGATCCCGAACTCCGGGATTCTCTGTCATCATGTTCTCTTTTGTTAGAGGATATGACTGCATGGAATCCCCGGGCCTGAAGTCCGGCGGTTTGCCTTTTTCGGGATTTGCGGAGGGAAGCAACATGTTTTTACCCTAAGGGTATAAATAAGTTTCACTAGTCACTTTCACATTTTACTACGAACAAATTATCCAGAGCGATTCAAAGGCGATTAAGGCGATCAAACAGCGACTAAGTGCGATTTTCTCTTCGAGCTCAACAGTGCTTAAACAATAATCATCAGCGGTGCATTCGTGGTCTGTGAGAGCTTCATCAGTTGCAGAGCGCCTCCCATGCTCCTCCTCCCGCATTCCCTGTGTTTTAAGGTAGGCCCTTCTGGTTCTTTCCCGTGTGCTTTCCGGTTTTGTTTTTGTTTTGTTGTTCGTCTTTGGTTTCCTGTTTTGTTCTTGTCGCCTCCTGTTTTGGGACGGCTCTGCCAGAGGGTTGTCCGCCCTCTGTGCAGTTGTAAATTAGTGTAAATGCTTGTGCATACCTTGTACATTTTGTAAATTAGCCGTATATAGGTTGTTTTCGGGTTGGCCCGCGAGTTGTGCTTCGGCGCTCTGTAGTCTATGTATATTGGTGTATATCCTTCCTACTTTGTGGCGAGCTCACCGTGCCCCTATCACATTTAGCACAAATTGTTGAGCTCGCCCTCATGGTGTCCGCCTGGTTCGAACTCGGCACCTCACATGTTCGAGCCATGGCAGTTTTCTCTCTCCTCCGTCAGCTCAGTCTTAATGACAGGTTTAATTCCCCACGCGCGAGCATTCAGAACTGGCCCAAGTGGCATTCATTTCCTTGCGTGTCAAAATAGTTGTTTCCGTTATTGCCATTACTCCTCTTCACTGCATGACCACGTGACACCCCAAGTCATCCTAGTATGGCTAATTTCTGGTCATATCAATAACGGTCATCTTTTCCGGACTTCGAGTCCCAAGCTCCCTTCCGGTTTTCATTTCATTCATCGCATCAGCCAGAATCCCCGGACCCCCCGGGCATTGATCAAATCCCCAAGTCATTTTTGCTTAATATATTATATTTCTGGGGTTTGATGCAAACTAACATCCTTTCAGGAATAGATGCTATGCGGTGGTGAAAATATCCGAAATCTGGAATCTTATTATGTTTTTATATATATGCTGACGGTCGTCCGGTATTGCAGATTGCCAAAAATCACCCATCAATCATGTCTGAAGCATCAACATCTTCCCCACCCGGGAGCCCAGAACTCCCCACCAATGCTTCAACCAGGGCAGCTGTTAGGACAAAGGCCGAGAAGGCCTTAGAAAAACTCCCACTGTCAATGAAATATCTGAAGGGAGATGTTATTCTGGGATCGAAGGTCGATTCCAAGCTCCAATTGGTTACTGACACAGGTGTCAGAGCGTGGGCAGAAATGCAGGCCCTGGTAAAAATGATGTTCATACAGCGCAAGGCCGAAGATCTGATGGCACTCAATGTGGCCGCCTCTGGAATCCTTAAGGCCGCCTGCTTCGCCTGCTCAGTGCAGGCTCCGGAGCTCATCCTCACACTGGCAGAACACTACAACATAGTCGTCCGGGTTGTCATGCTTGTTGCTCTTGTTCCTTCAGGTTATCCAACGCCCATGGTATCTCTAGACGCCGCGACGTTCTCTTTGGGGTTGGAGATCCCCCAGTTTGCCAACGCCACAGTTATCACCTGGACCCTGGCACTAAAGGAATTTGAGAAGCTCCCTCAAGTGGCTCGACAATACCTCAACACCATCTGGCTCAAGACTCCCAGAAAGGATTTCAGAAAGACTAGAGATCCCCCGGACAGAATTCAAAGAGTATACAAATGGGGATCATAGCATTATGCAGAGTCTTTGGAGAGCCCCATGCCCGGGAATTCTCGGCATGGATGTATTACTTCCTATTTGGCATCGCCTCCGGCAGTAAGACTTTCGATTGGGCAACGATCATTGCCAATCACGTGGACGCCTAGCTTGTCCGGGTCGCCCAGTCATCTAAATTTTATATGACTTCTTATGTCTTGTGGGCACTAGCACAACGCCCCATAACCTGGGGATTACTTACTGTCGGCGAGCTCGGGACTGGCAAGGGCCAGAATGCTTCGTGGGATTATTTCCCACAAATACAATGGGAGGCCAGTTTTCCCAGCTTTTGCAGAGTAAATGACGCTTTCATTTACTACAATATTCTTACACCCACTCGAGATACTAGATATCGGCTCTCTAAGGAGGCAATGACTCTGGTCAATACTTATGTCCATTACTACATACAATTTCAGCAGCACACATACATTCGGGTGACCGGCTTCTTCGGGAAACCCTATCTATTACCCAAACATTGTGGGGATAGGATAATTCTTTTGGAATACTGCAGACAAATTCTGGAGCTGCATGCCTTCTTCGCATTGAAGAGGGTCACCAACATTCCGTTCCCAATAACCTACGGGAACTACACTTGCAGCCTTGTAGTGGCAAAAGAGGCCGACGGAGAACTTAAGTGTTTAGGGCTGGCAGAATTTTACTTAGAGCGCAAGAATTTTGATCTGCTGGATAAAATAGCAACGACACTTCCCCGGGTAGCAGACCCTCACAAGCTTTACTTGGAAGATTTCTGGGAAGATTGCCAGGATGATTTTGAGGTCCGAAACCGACATTTCTTCCGAATGACACAAGGCATGATGAAGTGCCTCAAGCTTCGAAATTTTCCCAAGGACTTTTCAGACACAGGTCCACAGAAGACCCACAGTACAAGGCATAGGGAGTAGACAAAATGGCTCTCCCTCCGGTGGACTGGGACACCCTGAAAGGCCCGGGAATTGAGGACATCACCCACAATGTAATTGAACGCAGTCATGCATATTTTCAGAAGGTGTGTCCGAAGAGTACTAGAAGAGTTAGCCCATTTTTGAAGGGATCTACTTCTGGAGCCGGAACCTCTACGCAGGTCGAAGATAGAGGAAAAAGAAAAATGGGAACCCTGGCCCAGATTTTATCGAAAGTTACGGTTCCCGCTACAGAACAAGTGCAACTTCATCTGGCAGCATCCCAGCAGATGAAAGAGGTGTTATGCACCCAGCTTGGCATTCCGGTAGTCCAGACAGAACCTCCCCTCCTTGCTGGTTCCCCTTCCCTAGCAGAACTTATGATCCGAGCAGCAGGGATGGGAGCGGAGGATGAACATGCAGCCATGTTGGATGCCGGGCCGCCATTGGTCACAAGGAGGAAGAAGAAAGGAACAAATGGTCCTCAGCCTAAGGTAGAGGCGGAGCTTGGGATGCCCGACATTCCCGAAGTACAGATTGTCTCCTCGGACTCCCCTGTGCCAGACAATCAGCCAGAAAATTCCCTAGAGACCTCCCCTCCGCATGATGACTTTGATGACATATTTGGGACGGACGAGCTTGTAAATTTACAAGGGGATATCGGGAAAGCGGTAGAAGAAATAGCCGCCTAAGAAAAAAGGATCCCCGTTGAGGAAGAGATCCCGGAAAAGGAGATGGCCGCGGAGCAGGAAGCCTGGGTAGAAGTAGAAAAGGAACAAGAACAGGTGAACATCCCAGATGTTCAAGAAATTCCGGTCATAGAGACCAAAGCAGAAAAGAGGCAAGTACACGACGAGCAACCGACTTTGGCTGAGGGAACCGGACCTTCGGGAACAACTGTAACCTTAGCCGCCATGCTCCAAACGCCTCAGCCCACCCAGGGCAGGGTAACATTTGGCGAGGTGTTCTTGGCGGCCCAACAGTCAGACATCGGCTAGACACCTCTGCCACCTCTAGAGGAAAAGCCAACAGAGGAGAATATCCTGCTAGATGATGCCGGAGAAGAAGAGCAGCAACATCAGTAGGAGGGGGAGAACCCCGAAGATATGAATGTCAATTCTACAGAGGCTGCTAGGGACGGGAGTGCCGAAACAGAAGATGTTGACGCCACGAAGGCGGATGGTGCAAAAAATCCTGGAGATCAGGAAAAAGAGGCCACAGAGGCCACAAATGACGGGGCTGAACAGCAGAACCCCGGAGGGGGTACACAAGATCAGGCCATAGCAACCGGGCCGCTCCTGCCACCACAATGGTTGGTGGACTCAAGGAAGAGAAAGGCCCCAGCGGCGGTAAAAGCCCATCTCTCCTTGGCCGAGATGATGGCACAAACACAAAGTGCCCCCAAGGCGAATAAGGTCCACACCCTCCACTCCATTCGGACTGGTTTGGGCGGAGATACAGTCGCGATCGTTGCGACACCTCCCCCAGATAAAGAGGAAGCAGCGTTAAGTGTTGCAGAGTACGCGGTTACGAAAGTGCCTCTGGGGAGGAGGGATAAGCAGGGTGAATTGGACCTACTCAAAGAGGCCAGCCGGGCAATTGAGGCCCATTACGACAAACAAGCCCAGAAACTCAAGGAAGAGAGAGAAGAATGCAAATCTCATCTGGCTTTTGACAGAGCTGGCGCAACCTATAACTACCATTCGTCCGAAAGCCTCCACCTCCGAACCACCGCTTCCGTAGGGTGACATGGATGCTCTTAGTGCCATGAAGAAGAAGGCGCAGGCTGTAGATGGGTGGATCGTCGAGCAGATCAAGGCTGTAAAGCAATTCTTAGAGGCGTCACTCCCGGACCTTTACTTGGTCAATAATCTCTTGGGCCAGGTATACGCTGCCATTGTCCTATGGGAAGGGAACCTAGAAAAGTATGAAGGGTGGAGGAGCGGATTAGAAGAAATAATAAACTCCGGAGAAGAGGCCATCACCGAGGCAGGAATTTTGGGAGAGGAATCCTTTGAATTCCTCTGGGCCCAGTACTCCAGACTTGGCCTCAAGATTGAGGTAAGCAAGCAACTGGTTACGACCCTCAAAGAGAAAGTCACGGTGGTCCGGTATCCTTTGGACCTATACAAAGCATTCATTGGAAGGGTTTCACAAGTTGATCCCTTCACCACCGAAACTTGTGCCTCGGAGGATTATGTCCTTAGTAAATATGATGAGCTGATGGAGTCTCGGTATTAGTCTGTCGGGGACTTTGACAGAGGGAAAATATCAAGAATATCTAAGATGATGCTCTGGGCTCATGACTCCGTGAAATTAGTAGATGAACTCCGGGACGGGGCCGGAGGTATTGAAGAGAAGTTTGGAATTGTCTGCGACCGGTGGAATAGTGTCAAGGATATAGATGGAGATGGCATTCGCCAAATTTTGGAGGCATTCAAGAACAGCAAGGGATAATAAAGTTATCCGGATTCCGGAGATTTTCACTAGCAGGGTGCAAATTTTGTAAATTCTTTATTCTTTAAGCATAAGCTCCCGGACTCCGGAATTCCGGATTCGAAGTTTTGTATTCTTTCAGTGACCCGTGTCCCGGTTCCCCAGAGCCGACCGGTCATTATCCAGCAGTTAATAAAGGGGTCAGAAAGTGGGTGATCCCGATAAGACATGTCAGGTAGAGGGATGGCTCTTACAGGGGATTTTCCCAAGGTGCCGCTCCAGCATTAACTACCTAGTGCATCGAAGACAGTGAGCTGCATTTCGCATTAATGAGGCATGTAGCCTCGAACTTCGGGAAGATCGGATTTCTTCTACTCTTACTCCGATGCCCTTCTCGAGGCCGATTCTTCCATCCTTTCTTCCTGTCTTCTGCCTCTGACTTGTCAGACCTCTTCTCTTTTCGAGGTGATTGTAAGTGGTGCAGGTAGTGCCGGCCACCGAATATTGTATTTTAATGTTGAGTGTACAGTTAGATTAGGTTAGTTTTAGGGCAAACTATGTGTATAAATAAGAAGTCCGACCTCATTTCAAGGGTCGGCGAAATTGATGATTTTGCAGTCCAAGTAATAGCAATTAGCATTTCATTTCTCAGTAGTTGCAGGAGCTCAATGCTTAGTAGTTCCTAGTAGTTAGAGTTGTTGATGTACATGCCAGTGATGCTGAAACCCTGTTAATGAAGAAGGAAGAATTCTAGCAATGATGTTGTTGGTGTTCTGATCTCTGAGTTAACACTCTTTTGTGCTGTATGTTTCTAATGTCCTTTGCTCTAATGTTTTAGTAGATTAACGACCTCTTTTCCTCTTTCTATTGAATATGTATGAATCGCTGGTTCTTTATATGTTCAGTATTTAGTGTAGTTCATTAGAGCATGGTTGATGTTTGGAATATTTTGCATAACTATAAGTAGAAGGAACAAACTCTTAACTCTGGTCCATCTTTTGCTGTTTATTTGGTAAAGTTAGCATGCTTGCGGGAAACCTCGACCTATCACCAAAATCCCCGAAGAAGAAGACGAGTCAAAAACCAGCTATCCCCCCGAACAAAACTGTCACATACCCAACTTAGCTCCCGCACTGTCGAGACCCGATACTCAGGTGCTTGAAGGCTCTGAGAATTTATTCCCCGGACAACCTTTACAGGCGAAGTTGGCCGGTACCCCGGTACCCGGTGACAACTTATCATGTGTTGATGAGACTGGTCACAAAGTCCCGTCAACAAGGGGCTTACAAGTTAGATCTTTTAAGCTGTTCTGGGACTTGTTATAATTCTTAGTTTATATTTTAAGGTTAGATCATAGATGGATTAGTATGGCCTAAATTTTTCTTGGCATTTATGACACCATTCATTTTTTATTTACATTGATGACACCATTAATTTTCAAGTGTTAAATTTATACTAGTCAGTCTATAATTAACTTATTTTTAATTTTGGGATAATTTTAAAATAACATATTGTGAAGCTTGTTTTGAATTAACAATATAATTGTTGAACACAAACATCCATACTTCAAAGCTTTTCCATGCTAGTTTTATTCAATTTTGGGTTGACATTTTGGATGTGTATGACTGTAGTGGATAATATAACTAGTTTGGTGCACTAACCAACCCATCCATAACTTAGACATACCACCCTGTTTTATGCAAAACCCTTCTAATCCATTTACCAACAATTCACTGACCTTGGGCATGTTTGATTTTGTGATCTTGTCACCTGGATAGGTTCACCTGCACAATCTTGTTCACTTCTTTCAAAATTCAAATTCCTACATTCGGAGGCTACATTCTTAGTGTTTGGTTGTTACCTGTTAGTATGGGTGCCAACAATTCAGATTCATGAGTGTAGAGTCATGTATTTAGAGGCATCATTCTAGGTCATTTGTAAATCATATCAGATCAGTAGATAACATTTGCAGGACCGTATAATCTGCTCTTCTTTTGCAAGTACTTTTTGTCATAGCCTCTATCAAACATTTTAGAAAACACGCAATATCTCTCTACAAGTAATCATGTAACATTCATTATCGACGCATAATATTCTTTTCTTTTGCAATTTAATTGGCCAAAGCCTCTATCCAACATTATCAACAACACTCAATGTCTCTCTACAAGAATGTGCTACCGTGCAATTGCAAATCAATGAATCAAAAATTCAACAATCAACATTGGCATTTACTACCATCCATACATTGGCATTCATTGCCACCCAATTATCTCTCTTTTACTTGTATTGCTAATTTAATATTGAGTTTTTACTAATGTGCATGGAAGTCCAGAACTTCAATCATTGCACAGCAAGCTCCATGGTACTCCTTAGTATTATGCCATGTTACCTTACTTTAAATAGTAGCGGGCAAACACTTTTTGTATGTACAAAGATCCATTCTTGTAGAGGACAGCATTGTGGATATTAAACAAGATTGTTATTGCAATTTTGTTCCTGACCCTTAAATTTGTAGGATTCAGTTGTCTCCACTCCCTAACCCACAATCCATACTCAGATATTAGATATCAGTCATTTGTCACAACACATGCCTAATTACAGTATCAGTTAGTTGTTATCAGTCTCAACTCTTTTATGTTTGTCTAAGGCTTGGGCTATTTAGTAATCATTCATTTATCCTTAAATTAACATATAATTAAAATAAGAGTAGTTTTATTTCTCTTCACCACTAAACAAGGTCAACAACACTATTATACAATAAACAAACACCAATTAAACATGACACTTTTATATATGAGTTTTATATAAAAATAATTTCTTAAACATTGTTGTACTAGAATTCATATGTTCTCTAGAGATCTCTAGAGATGAAAAGTGCCTTTTGTATTTACTCTAAAATTCCAACTAGGGTTTTGATTTCGCTTGGAAATGTCAATTTACGTAGTCTTTGTAATGTTCCCTACTAGGAAGCGGCCAATTCCCGATGATTAATATTCATCACCATGCATTTAAATCAAATTGAATTAAGAAAGAAAGATTGATCTGTAATACATTTGATAGTTAAAATAATTAAGCCCCAATTCCTTCTCTCCTAAACATCAACCCTAAGGAGGACGGGGATTTACTTGTCATAGGTTGCTTGGAAACCATCTACAAGTAGGCTCCCTCAAGGTAGTGGGAATGCATGTTTGTATCCATCTCGAGACTTTTTCCTCAAGGCATTGGAAATGTACGTGCTTACCCATCTTGGAACTTGCCTACCTTATGAGGATTTACTCTGCCTCTCCCTACACAACAACAACCTATCCTCTTAAGGGGCTATAGTGAGTGATTAAGGATTAGGCTGAGTGTACTAATATCTCTTGTATTATGGAATATATATATATATAGTAGCAATGTGTGGCCCATTAACGGGCATTCTTGGGTTAATCCATCTGCTCAAGGGGTGGTGAAATAGAGATGGGAGCCACCAGAGAAAGATTGGATCAAGATTAATTATGATGGTGCCTCAAAAGGCGACTCGGGGCCTTTAGCAGCTGGTTATGTGTTCGAGATTGGACAGGTAATATTCTTGTGATTGGGGCAAAGAGTTTGGTTGAAGGTACAAATAATGCGGCTGAAGTGCATGCAGCCCTAATAGCAATTAAAATGGCTAGGTCCCTTAATATTAATAAACTTCATTTGGAGGGAGATTTGTTGATCATTGTCAACGCGATCATGAAAGGGGAATCAAGTGTTTGATATTCAAACAAGTTCATTAGAAAGATCAACTCCTTGGTTGAATCCTTTGAAGGCTTTAAAGTATCCCATGTAAAGCGTGAAGGTAATGAAGTTGTAGACACTGTGTAATGTCCTCATTTTAGCTCACCATGATTTATGATTGGTTTAGCCTATCATTGGCCCTCGTAGGCTAAGTCAAATGGTTAGAGGATCCCCAGTTGGCAGAACAAGAGGCTCTTTCCCTTCCCGAGGTCAGTTTTGTTCAGGATTGCTCTTCGTTTGGGTTAGTTTGGTACACTTCCTATTTATAGTAAGTCATTTATCCAACATATCTATATTTGGTAAGGCACCTGGACCGACCTTAGTTGCAATGTTGACACTTGGCACCATTGATTTGTTTAGGTATTCAGGGATTTACTAATTATAGTAAGTCAGTGGTTGTTAGAGAGACCCTTACTATTTTTAGTAAGGCAGTTGGATGCTCAATGGAAACAATGGTTGAGCTACAGGTTCAAACATGACAGAGAGATAATGGGTATTCAATGAGATATTAAATTTATAATGTCATTAATGATATTTATTGTTAATGGTTATATCAAGAAATTATTTAACTTTATAAAGCTTATTATAAAGTAATAAAGTGAATAGGGCCAAGTGACTTAATTAATGTGCATTAAATGACTTGTTTTAAAAGGGCATCCATTAAATGATATATACCAAGGTCAACGCCATGTCATAAAAATAAAATATTTTAATGTGGAAAAGCAAATGCAAATCGACCAAGGGTGAGAAGAGTATAAAAGGGCATCAAGTACAAATCAACTTCATTGTGAATGTGAGTTTTTGACTTGTTTCTTGGAAGTCTTGGGAATTATCCGTATGAGACAAGGGTTTTTGCACAAAAATCAGCATTGGGGGGCGTGTACTCTTCATTGTTTCAGCAATCAGAGGTGGTGAAAGACCCATTGAAGTTGTATTTTAGTGATGGCTTCATTCTGGAGTCATATTTGTGCCAAAATGGTGTAGATTTAGGGTGTTTGATGAATTGAATAAAGGAGTATTTGCAGATATTTACTAAAGCCGACCTAGAACTGCATTCTATTGCATTTTGTTGACTGAAATTTGTGATTACAAGGGCAGCCGTACAGATTTTCTCACCCATGTGAGCCCCATACTTGGTGTCTAGTTTTCTAGGCATGATCGTCTAGCATTTTGTGCCCCTTTGTCATCAAATATTGGACACCCAGCTATAGGAAATCATTGCATGTAGTCTGGAGGGGTTTCCAGTCAATTACCAAGTGCTGCAATTAGCTACCAGGTTTTCTTAGCTACATTTTAATTTCCAGAATTTAATAAAATCTTTTCCTCTTGCATTGTATATGCCTATCAATCAATAGAAATCATCTTAGTTCAATTCATTGGAAATTAGTTTCAGAATGATTTTAATGCAAGCATTGTTGATTTTGTCCATTTTTCAAAAAACTCATAAAAAGCGTATATTCTCAAATATGCAAAAATTTGCAAAAACCAAAGCAAAACACAGGCAGACATAGGTTGGATTGAGGTTGAACCAGCAAGGTTCATCATAGTGGTATCAGAGAGGTTTCTTGCCAATCTGCAGGGTTGGGTTTCTTATGCAGCCACATCGATTTTATCCAAACAGGTACAATACGCGCTGGGGAAGAACAAAATAACAGGTTGATCAGTTATAGGAAACACCATTGGAAATAATGGGTGATAGATGTGGTAGTCCACCTAGAGAAGCAATGGATTTATTTAGGGGTCTTGCAACAAGACATGTGACAAACGTTTTGCAACAACTTACCACAACTATACAACATATGTCTTTACCCAGAGGGCATAATCAGGGTTCGGAAGAGCATGGTAGTGCAGTGGGGACCCCAAGGGCAAGAAGAGTACCCATAGGCACCTATGATAGGCCTACACGTCCTACATTCTTGAGGAGTGAATCAAAGGGAGCGTAGAAGAAGAAGGTGTAGCATTTACAAATAACGTCTTGGCCTTGCATGATGAGTGGGATGCATTACCACCGAGAGTGAAGGAACACTTGCCTTCTGAAAAATTCATGACTCAAAGGAGAGAGCATAGCAGGCCAAGGCAAGAGAGAAGACCGAGGAACCAAAATAATGATCTTAAACATGCTACTACCAAGCTCACAGTTTCTACATTTGATGACAGCGAAAAGGTCACAACTAGAGCTTAGATTAGTAAATTAGACACTTTCTTGACTCTTCGATCCATAATAGAAGTGGATGCAATTAGGTTTGCAGGATTGCATTTGGATGGTGTAGCCCACAATTGGTGGCATCACGAGATGGTTACCTTGCAACATAACCTCATTACCTCCTATCAGGAATTCTCAAATAGATTGATAGAGCGCTTCGACAATTAGTTTCCAGAGGTATACTTCAGAGAACTTGCTCACCTTAGACAAATGGGTAGTTTGGATTCTTATATTGGCGAGTTTCTGAGGCTCTCTATGATGGTACCAGATGTGTCAGAGAGACGATTGGTTATGATGTTTACTGAGGGTCTTCAGGAGCCTTTGAGAGGTTGGCTCAAGGATTTTGATCTGCCTTTCTTGTATGGAGCCATTAACAAGGCAAGGAGTATGGAGCTTGCAGCTCCTAAGAAGCAATTTCAGCCTAAGTCTAGCACCTTGCCTTTTGTGGATGATCATCCGCCAGTTGCAGATCAAAAGAAAAAATCAGTAGCAAAATTTGATGATGCAACTTGTGAGGAACTAAGAAAGAAACAACTATGTTATTGGTGTAAAGAACCCTATGATTGTGACCATAATTGTCCATTGAGGCCGAAGGGCAAAGCTAACCGTTCCATGTGGCTTTATTTTGATGAGATTGAGTCTGAAATTTCATACCAGCCAGCTATTTCTAATGAATATGAGGCTCAAAAAGCCTCTCTAGAGTTCAGACTTGATGCCAAACTATCTCCGTTGGCATTATCTTCCACTTTACCAGGTGCATCTACCTTCAAGATCAGGGGATCAGTGGATGGACAACAATATGTTGCCATGCTAGACACTGGGGCTACACATAATTTTATTGATGATGGTTTTGTCAGTAAGTGTAGACTTCAGACAGAGGACTTCGTTAGATTCTGTGTTAGAGTGGCGAATGGTTATACCCTTTCTTGCACTAGACCTATATGTAATCTCACTCTTTCCCTTGGTGACTACAAGCTATGGGTTGGCTTCTATGTAGTCAGCTTGAGTGAGTTAGAAATAGTGCTAGGTATGCAATGACTACAGGATGTTGGAGAGTTCACCCTCAACATGCCTATTATGGAGATGAGATTTGAGTCCCAGGACAAGAGGTACGTGTTGAGGGGGATTATAGAGGGGAGCTTGCGCTCTATTTCTCTTTTTAGAGAGAGGTGCAAGGTGATAGGGGAGAAGCATGATATGATTCGGGAGGAGTGTGACACATTTCATGACTCTGACAGTTCAGAGGTGGACAGTTCATATCAGCATAGTGGTGGGGTTCACTTTGTGAACAATCCTTTTTTTGAGGCGGATGCTGCATGGTCATATGACAATTTGTTTCGAGGTTGATTGATCATTCTCTTGAGATGAGAATTCATGAATTTTGGGATTCTACTAGTGCATCAAGATTCTAGACAAATTTTGCCGAGGAGTTTTCGAGGGTGTACATGGTAAGGATTTGCATATAGTTTTTCAGATGATCCTCATGTACATGATATTTTTCGGATGCACAATATAGTTGCACATGAGCTAGATATGTATGATAGTTTATCCCGCTCCGTGTTTGGGAGCAAGTATTGCCAGTCTCTAGAGTTTCTCTCACATGATGTTTCTGTCTCATGACATTAAATGTTGAAACTTGAGATGGTTTTAGTTTGGTAGATTTTTTTGGTTGCATTGATGATGTTGTTGCAGGAATTGGTTAGTGATGATAGGGAGATTACACAGTTCTACCCGTGGGATCCCGATGGAGTTGTGATTTCTCTTCAAGTTGAGTACAGTGAGCTTTCAGATGAGAGATTGCTTGGGGACAAGCAATTTCAAGGGATGCAGACTGTAATGTCCCTATTTTAGCTCACCATGATTAAGATTTGTTTACCCTATCATTGGCCCTCATAGGCTAAGTCAGATGATTAGAGGGTCAGAATTGTTCAGGATTTCTCTTTCCCTTCCGAAGGTCAGAAGTGTTTAGGATTGCTCTTTGTTTGGGTCAGTTTGGTACACTTACTATTTATAGTAAGTCATTTATCCAACACTTCTATATTTGGCAAGGCACCTGGATCGGCCTCAGTTGGAGTGTTGACCCTTGGAACCATTGATTTGTTTAGGTATTCAGGGATTTACTAATTATAGTAAGTCAATGGTTGTTAGAGAGAGACCCTTACTATTTTTAGTAAGGTAGTTGGATTCTCAATGGAAACAATGGTTGACCTATAGGTTCAGACGTGATAGAGAGATAATGAGTATTCAATGAGATATTAAATTTATAATGTCATTAATGATATTAATTGTTAATAGCTATATTATGAAGTTATTATTTAATTTTATAAAGCTTATTATAAAGTAATAAAGTGAATGGGGCCAAGTGACTTAATTAATGTGCATTAAATGACTTGTTTTAAAAGGGCGCCCATTATATGATATATACCAAGGTCAACGCCATGTCATAAAAAGCAAATATTTCAGTGTGGAAAAGAAAATGCAAATCGGCCAAGGGTGAGAAGAGTATAAAATGGCATCAAGTACAAATCAACTTCATTATGAATTGTGAGTTTTTGACTTGTTTCTCGGAAGTCTTGGGAATTGTGCTTATGAGACAAGGGTTTCTGCACACTCTTCATTGTTTCAGCAATCTGAGATGGTGAAAGACCCATTGAAGTTGCATTTCAGTGATGGCTTCATACTAGAGTTGTATTTGTGCCAAAATGGTGTAGATTTAGGGTGTTTGGTGAATTGAATAAAGGAGTGTTTGCAGATATTTATTGTTGTCATTAATTTCGTTTTTAGTGAAATTAACGATAACCCCACAAAAAATTATTTGAATTTTCGATTAATTAAGCATGGAAAAACTCTAAGTATGTTTTTATAAACATTTTCGAAAATAAATTAAAATAATTTATTTTTGTTAATGTTTTTTTTAGGTCTTTTCATCTAAGGTTTGAGTTTTCATTTTGTTTTCTTTTATTTTTGTTAGATTTTCCCTTTATTGATACTCTGAGATTTCTATCGGAATGTCTACAAAAATTCCAAGGTGATCAATATTTCATGCATTGAGGATTTTCATATTTACAATGCAGTTATATTTATGGCAAATGAAACATTGAAATTTGTGTAAAAACACAAATGAATCCCTTCCCAATATTGATTCCTCGGTGATCTCGTGCTCTAATACACTTCCAATTTGCAAAAGAAAAACAAATATACTTGCAATGTAGTGTTCTTCTCAATGGCCAAGCTATTTGTAAACAAAAACATATGCGTTGTTCCAAATTAGAAATCCTGCCTTCATTGCATGTTGATTATCATATGATAAGATGTTGTAGGTAACCACATCATTTTTTTGACCTCATATGCAGCCACATGAATTTTGGGAATTTTCACTACCATTACATGTAATTATGCGTACAATGAAATATGCAATCGCATCCAAAATCCCTGATTGCATTTTGTTTAGTCCTTCCTTGTTCTCAAATTAGGATTTTTAGTACCCATTACATGTAATCAAAAGTGTAATTACCCCTAAAATCTCCATAATATAATATGAGCCCAACCTGACTCTTCCTCAATTTCTCTAATGAATTATAAATTCTTTACAATTAGGAGAAATAACATGCCTTTTGAATTTAAATTTCAACAATCATGCTATATCAAATGCATAGAAAAGTAAATAATGGATCACATGCTGTCAACATTTTGTCCCATTCGAAGCTTATTATTTAACTTTTAAGGAAATACAATAAAACATTAAATGACACCTGGTCACCCTGCTGGTACCTCACGTGCCTCTGGAAGTAAGTGTCAACTAACCGACAGCCCCACGTTTTCTCTGAAAAAGAGTGCCAATGCTCTCGTCTCCTGTGCATTTGGATATCAGTCACCCGCGGCAGTAGTAGGAAGATGTGCTGCAACCTTACGCGTTGGTTGTGGATGCCAAACGTTAAGGCTTCCACCCGCGGCTGTGCTTACTCATGACACGTGGTGCATATAGACCCGCGTCTTGCCTTGCAGTGCTGACGTTCAATGAATGCAACCCCAGCTATCACCCAAGACATGGGTGTATGCAGCTACGCTAGAAAGACTCCGCCAATATCATACGCGGCTAGGTAGAGATGCCTAGCTGCCTCTCACTTAGCTTGCTCCAGCCAAACGACCTCTCCTGCAGGTCTCAATTCAAATCACTTCCAATCCAGAACTCAGAATATTCTCCAATTCGTATACAACAACACGAAGGAGATGCAATTGATTATACAACAACAATCAGTTTGCAGATTAGCTTCAGAAGAATTAGTCTTCTAGAAACTAATTTGACCCTTATACTTCAGCAAGGGCACATATTTCAAAATAACCAGGAACAATTCCTAAGACCAATTTTATATAAAATATATTCGATGCCAATCCCAATGAAATGAGCTCATATTTATAATCCATCCTTGGCCACAGTTTCCCAAAAAGAGCTTCAACTCACAGCTCTTTAAGATAACAACTTCTAACTTATTATAATAAAGTATTATTACAATAATCTGGCTTTATTATTAATTAATAAATATGAACTTATGCAATAAACCCGCATCAACTGTTGATCAGGCCAAACTGACATAGCCATCCACTGCACTGCCAAAAATAGCAATTGCCAAAAATAGACTTACTTTAAATAGTAAATCCCCAGCCAAGGAAATTGCACACTGAATACTGGTCTGAACACTGACCACTGTCCGTACTGCCCTGCTAGGAATGGAAACTGGCCAATCTGACTTACTAAAAATAGTAAGTCTAGACTTACTAAAAATAGCAAGTCTGCCAGCTAGGACCCTCAAAACCAGGCATCAACTCATGAGGGTCGTGATGATGAGCTGACCAAGCCACTGCCAAAACCCGTTAAAAATGGGGTCATCACATAATACCATTCCCAAAGTGGATATTTTTACACCAACTGCATGTTCAGTTACATGTAGTCAAACATGCAATCATGTCCAAAACCTCAACTCATACCATTCCCAAAGTGGAGATTTTTACACCAATTGCATGTTTAGTTACATGTAGTCAAACATGCAATCACGTCCAAAGCCTCCACTCATACTATTCCCAAAGTGGAGAGTTTTACACCAACTGCATGTTCAATTTCAAACATGCAATCATGTCCAAAACCTCCACTCATACTATTGCCAAAGTGGAAATTTTTTCACCAACTGCATGTTCAATTACATGTAGTCAAACAGGCAATCATGTCTAAAACCTCCACTCATACCATTCCCAAAGTGGAGATTTTTACACCAATTGCATATACAGTTACATGCAGTCAAATCCGCAATCGCATCCAAAAACCCCAACAATACCCAAGTTTACCCTTTTGGAAATTCCAAATACAAGTGCAGTCAGGGATTTTTGACCCGATTGCAAGTTGAACTACATATGCAATCCTAAGTGCAGTTGGGTCCAAAAAGCCCGATTTCACTTAAAACTTATGTTTTTCTCTTGTAGTAGGAACTTTTTAGTCCAACTGCATAAACTTTTACAAGTTGAACTACATGTGCACCTTCACCTGCAGTGCACTCCAAAATCCTTTAATTGCAACTATAGCCCACAAAAAGCAACTTTTTAACTTCAACCTTGTTTGAAGCCTAGTTTGAACTCACGATCTACGAAGATTCAAAATCAAAGCATGAACTTCATGGAGAATGATATGGAACTAACGTCAACACATTCTGATGTTATGGTGTTTTGGTCTTTCATCTCAGTGCTACAGGTGCTCATCCAAAGTCAGAAGGCCAATCATCACGCATGAGAAAAAAATGAAATTCAAGTTTCATAAATTTTAGAATGCTTTCAAGACTAATTCCAGGCAGGTAGTAGCGGATCGATAAGAGGGATCGTGAACATTTTTTCAATCATGGGTGAGAGCAAAAATCATTGATTTGTTGATGCCACCAAATGCAGAGGTCAAAGTGTTATTTTTTGCAGATGTTCCCACCCATGTACAGATTTGAAGATTTCCAGCACTTGGCAATCTGGTGACAGGAAGACATCTTTGATAGAGGTTGATGTAATAGGAGTCGTGTCTTGTCAGACACTTAGATTAGTTTTCATCATGCATTTTGTAATTTAGTTTTGACAGGTTACATGTAAAAGCATAAAATTGCAATTGCATATGTAAAGCAAAAATTTGCAATTACACATATCATTACATATAATCACATTACATAGGACTGTAATGTTGAATAAGTCAACTTTAGGTAGTTAGTTTTCCATCTTTTTCCCATAGCTTCTCTCCTATAAATACAAGAGGACTCTTTGTAAAAATTTATCTTTATGCATTGCAAGAAAACTCTGGTAAAATTGTGCAAATACAAACTTTGATTTAATTTGTGCAAGTTGAATTTTGAGTGAATAAAAAGCGAGTATTTCCAATCTTTGAGTTGAGGAGACTTTGTGGAGCTATTTGTGTTGTTATAAGGAGAGCCTTAAATCTGATTTTGTATAGACTTTGTGCTGTAATTGTCAATTTGAGTTAATTAAAAGTGAATGCATAGACTTTGAGCTGTGCGTCATAGTGATATTAGAAGTAGAAAAGAAGTTTCATATATTTAAGTCTTTGTGCTTATCATTTTGCTGCTTCATATTTTAAAAACCATTTCAGGACAATGTGTAAGTCTGTGAGCTTATATATATTCCTTAGTTTGTAGTCAACCAGTACGCTTCACAATTAATTTTGAGTTTATTGGTATTATTGTTCCAACTAGTATTTAGAAGTGAAATTGTGAAAGGTCTCCAGTTTGTAGAGTGCGTATTTATGAAAGTGAAATCCTTCCTGAAAAAAGAGAAAGTGATACATGAAACACCCAATTTCAGATTAAATTTGAATTTCTTGTTAAGTTCTAGTCGAATTAGCAGCACTAAGAAGGACGCCTCCCCTAAGTTGAGAGGAGAGATTAGTTCTCACATACTGTGTCTAAATATCCCATTTTGAAAGTAGTGTGTCTATGACTACTTACAAAATATTTAGCCAATATTTACTAAGGCCGACTTGGAACTGCATTCTATTACATTTTGTTGACTGAAATTCATGATTACAAGGGCAGCTGTACAGATTTGCAGATCCACGTGAGCCCCATACTTGGCATCTGGTTTTCTAGGCATGATCACCTAGCATTTTGTGCCCCTTTGTCATCCAATATTGGACACCCAGTTATAGATGATCATTGCATGCAGTCTGGAGGGGTTTCCAGTCAATTACCAAGTGCTGCAATTAACTATCAAGTTTTCTTAGCTGCATTTTAGTTTCCAAAATTTAATAAAATCTTTTTCTCTTGCATTGTATATGCCTATCAATCAATAAGAAATCATCTCAGTTCAATGCATTGAAAATCAGTTTTAGAATGATTTTAATGCAAGCATTATTGGTTTTGTCCATTATTTTCAAAAAACTCATAAAAAGCATATATTCTCAAAAATACAAAAAAATATAAAACTTTGCAAAAACCAAGCAAAACATAGACAGACACGGGTTGGGTTGAGGTTGAACCAGCAGGGTTCGTCACACTATGTCTAAAGTTGGGGTGGCATTTGTTAAATTATAGCATTGAATTGATTAATATAATAACATATAGATATCATAATATATATATATATATATATATATATATGATATGTTATCATTAATATTAAATTATATTGCAATTAGTAATCGCTGTTTTATGACAGTCGATATTAAATTACATTGCAATTAGTAACCGCTATTAATTTACAACCGATTGAATGTTATCGGGTTTCATTATTAATGAAACATAGTCGCTGTTATATATACAATAACCATTAGTTAAAGGTTATCGTAACACATTGTTAATGTGTTACGATAACCATTAACTAATGGTTACGTAAACACTCATATATCATGCGCTTTCATACGAAACAGCACGGCTGTGTAAAGGCATGGCTCGACGTGGCTTTAGCCACGTAGAGTCATGACTTTACACAGTCGTGTCTCCTCATTCTTATATTAATAATAACAGTATGGGCTGAGAAAGACAATCAATAACAGTGTCATTGTCTTCTCTCAGCAGCATACTAATAATTAGTATTAATATATATATATACATAATCAGTAAGAATATATATACAGCATCAACAATTATCATTGTAAGATTTTCTCTATTATGATCTTAAAACTAACATCATTGAGAGAACAAGGAAGACTGGAAATGATAGAAGAATTTCGGAGCATCAATGGGGAAAGCTTGGAATTGGTCTTTGAGTAGTGCCATTGGTTAGTAGATGTTAGAATGCTGGTCTTATGGAACCAAAATCCTAGAGAGTGGGAGGAGAGTAACCCACTTATCTCTGGCTTGTCTTGGTGTTAGTTTCAATTTGAATTTGGTTCCCTTTGTTTCCCTCCTTCCCCACTAGCCATTAAAGACAGATTTATGATCTCGAGGGGGAGTTAATACCATTTGAAGATTGGAGAGATCACGCGAGGCCACCATTGCATGGAGTTAAAACATTAAATTCATCACATGTCAAGGAACATGTGGAGGGGCTATTGAGTACTTTGGTACTCATTAAAATAGAAGAGGCTAGATTGCCAAAGCAGACATATGTGAAGTGGGGAAGGAAAGTTGGTTGTTAAAGGCAAGTGCAGAACTTACATTCTCTCCAAGTGTTAACAAAGGGCAGCGTATGAGACTTGGGTAAAGATGGAAGCTAATTTTACCCTCAAGACGCCAAGGCAGCAACAAACGTTCCTGGGGGAGGTAACTAGGAAGAGGATGAAGGGCATTTTTCGTGGTGGATAATCCGCAATTTTTGGCAAATTTTGGACTTGTTGCTAGGGGAGAAGTTTATGGTTATAGAGCATCGGTATCGATCAAACATCGATGTTTCATTTGCAGTGTTTGCATGGCCGTTAGAGTTGGGTACTAAAGAGGAGGCGCTCTGGGTTATGCGCACTTGTGTGAGGCTGGAATGGACAGGAGGAATGATCCCAATGTTAGCGGTGGCTGAACTGAGGGACGGTTTCAGAATGGAAGATGGGAATTGGAAGCAGGTTGAGGGATCTTTGAAGAGCTTCAAACCATTTCTCATTTGGAGTGCAACGACCAGCAGAGAGAGGAGGATGGAAGAGGCCAAGGACGGCTGGGAAATCCTAAAGGAACACTTGGTGCAGCTGGAAGCAGAAAAAAACAAAGAGAAAGTGAGAGAAGAGAAGCCAGGAAGGCGAAATTGAATACCAGAGGTGGGGTTTTCATCCCCAAGAACTCCACAGCTTACAGAGCAAAGGCCAAGGTTAGGAAATTGTAAACCATGATGCCAATAGGGCAGCGCTCTGTTTGTATTAGGTTTTGTTCAATATCTGTAGTAGTTTAGCCCAATTTTGTTAAAGAATGGGCTTTGTTATATTGAAAATTTCTCTGAAATTCGTTACTGGTGCTTATACCAGCTCTCTATATATGTATTGATGCAAGCCCAGTTTTAAAGAGGGGCGCCTACTGTTTAGACCAGGATAGTTGGGTTTGGCGAGGAGGCTGTGTAGCAGCTCAATTTTGTTAGGAGTAGGGTTGATGGGAGGTAGGGGTTGGTATGAAAAGAAATTTATGTTTATGACTTTTTCTGTAATAGACATTTTATAATATTAATAAAACGAATATTATTACCGATAAAAAAAAAAACAGTAGCGATGTGTAATATTCTACTTCCTAACAAATGAGAGACTATTCATTTCAGCCAAATCATTATGCATTATATCAGTTTATAAGTCTTCTGTTTTCATTATAGCAGTCTGATCTGCTGCTTATATTCAGATATTTATCTCTTATTCTGATTGATTGAATGTCTTATTCTCTCTTCTTAAATATTGATCCTTGTGGATTAAAAGAAGAGATAAGTTTCCAATTTCATTCCATATTGATCCTTCTTGGGTCCTATTTCAAATGAATCCTTGTCCCTTTTATATGTTCCCATACGGGGGAGGAGTCATGCCTTTTCATTATTTTGCCCTTTTGAAAGAGTCACAACTCTTGAGCCTTACCTACATTCTAATTATCTTTTATTATAGGAAACTGCTGTCTTGAACTGTTTTCTTTATTTGATTATTATTTCCCTTAAATTAAATGATTTATTTATTTTTGTGGGGACATGACACCTTCCTTGCACATTTCCCTTTTGTTTGTACTGGCTTTTAGTTCCTTTATCTAATAAACATGATTGCAACTTGTTATGATTGTTTGACACAACCTATCCCAATTCTGTAGTCTGTACCATACATAGCCTTTTCAAATCCAAACATCCCACCTCCACTTTGGTCCCAGCATTTCACCAATTTGGATGCTGTCATGCCTGTTGTAATGACCTATGGACACAACAGTGCAGAGTTGCATCTATAACATCTATTTTGACACATGCTTTTCTTTTTCAGTGAATGCATCCTTATCCACGTCCAGATGGTCATAATCTGAATATCAAATAAAGAACTAAATGGATTAACACAGACAACACACAGGCAATGCATAATGACAATAATACAACAACACATATGAAGCATATTAGGCAGCCATTATTATTTGTAGAACAGAAAATCAAGACTATTTTTGTACTTTGTTTGCTGTGCAGTGTACTTGCCTACTGATATTTTCAGTAGCTTTTCTAAGGTATCTATTCTTTAAATTTGTTTGAATTTAGTGGGGTTTAATCACCGAGGAAGTCTTGTTGTTCAATCTCTTTTATAAAAATTCCCTAAAGATGCCTATGATACCACCCTATCTACAGTCCATTTATATTTCAGGTCAGAGTTTGTAGAGTCATTTACGTTTATCTAATAAATTGTGAAATTATGTTTCAAATTAGTAGTTTACTTGTATTGCATGTAATGAATTTCATATAATGAAGTGGTTTACATATGTAGATAGTTGTATCTACCGCTATTGGTGTCCTAGTCACGCCTGATGAATTTGTATTTTAAATTGATTTACTTGCATTATATGCAGTAAACCTCATAATAAGATAGCTTGCATTATGTGTATTGAATTAGTGATTAATAACAATGTTTTAATTGTTATGTTTATATAATAAAACCATCAATTTATGAGAGGTGATTATAAAGTTGTTTTATGACAGAAGTGAATCGCTATTTGATGATAATTGTTGGTTTCAACATGATTTTCAGAATTCAAATTTTGAAATGTGATTATCTTCCGCATCCAGTTATTCTCTAGATCCTTCTATTGTAAGAGGAGGATGTTCTAGCAGCTATAGAAAAAGGGGTGGAGAGCATGGGCTTGAGCACATTGGAGGCTTGTGTCAGTGTTGTAGTGATCCAAGTGGGTGAATTCAGCTAATTGTAATCATATTGTGAGCTTGACATTGAAGATGAGAGTAATCTAAGTTATATCTACTCTTTGTGCTTGTTATTTGAGATTAATAACATTAAGGTAGATAGTGTTTGTTGCTATCAGATTAGTTTTTCTTCTTTATGGTTTTCCTATATGGTTGAGTTTTGTTTAGTGAATTTCCTTATTTTTTGCTCTCCAATTCTCTATTTTGAGCAACATTCGAACCTCTAAAACACTATCATTTTCTTAAACAAGTGAAATACTAATTTGTTTTGTCTTAATGAATTCTACATTGTAAATTTGAAAATTTATAGATTTGCTAGTTAGTATCATAGCTCTAATGAATCCTTCCAAAAGAACAATGAGATTGTTTTCAAAATAATCTAGTCATATTATATGTGATGATTGATTTGCATTCATAGTTATTCATATCATACCTAAGTGATGACTAGTAAATCTATCAAATTGTACATTTCAAAATTAATTTATTTGCTTACAATATGATAAATTGGTGTTTGAAAAGAAATTAACACTTCCTTTCAAAGTTTTTGGGTTAATTAATTGATTTGATAGTCAAAACATATATAATTGATTTGATTCTTGAAATAGTAATTAATTGATTTGATATTCAGCACATAAACAACATACATAATTGATTTGAGTCTGGAAAAAGTATTAAAATATGTGAAGGAATTGAGAAAAATAGATAGATGTGGTTATTATAGTGAATAATATTCTAATGTTGATCTTGTTCTATAGTCGCCAATTATATGCACATTAGTCACTCTATGAGAGATTATAAAATCAACTATTACTTGGATTTAATCTCACACGTGTAACATTGACCCATATGTATGTGGTCTTGAACTTTGAAGTGTGGCTTTGAACTTATTGTTTGGATGGCAAGAACAAAATTCAAAGTAGGAGAGATGAGTGAACAACTCTCCAAAATGGGGGGTGATATATCAAATATAAACCATATTCTCATTTCTCTCTCTCCTTTCACATTCCCATAATAGAACCATAAGATGCTTCTCCCAATCAAAACACCAATTCACAAGGGCACTTATGCAAACTTCTCCTCACAAGAAGTGTATCCCCATGAAGGTGTCAACTTCTCTTTATCTCACTTGCAATGCTCTCATCAAGAGGAAGATCGCATTGCATACAACTCATTCCAACTCAACAATATCACAAAATAATAAATACAAAAAATGAAAATATATAAACTCCATATTCTTACAACTACACATGCATGATAACAAAAAAGAAAAAGCTTGGAAGCCTACCTCTTCAAGCTTTCCAAGGATTGAGAAGAGTTCATGAAGAGCTCTAAGCTTCACTCCATGACTCCTTAACTCCATGTTCTTCACAAGTTACATGTTTCTCACAATTCTCAAAATCAAAGAATAAGCCCCTCCCCCTCAAAAAAAAAAAAAAAACCTTAAGACCCTCTCTTTTGCACAATAAGAATGTTAAATAGAAATCCAAAATTTGAAATTCTTTAGTGGGGAGGTGACACTTTTCAGTTTGTCATTTATCCCTAGAAATAAATATTCCCACAAAAGATTTCACATGTGCCAGACATAAAGGAGGGGATATCTATCTAGACATTTAACCTATCATGCCTTATGAAGTGTGCTCACACATGTGTGAGACTTTCTGACTTCCTAGGCTCATAAATGAATTTTAGAGGATGGGAATGTGATGGTGACAAATTAACCTATCTCAAATCCTCAAACTCTAAATCTATAATTTTTTCAAATGACATTTAAAAGGGATCATATTTTTGCCATAGTTTAAGGTAATAGGTCAAATAGGTAAATTATCCATAGGTATCCACTCTAGGGCCTTCAAAAACATAACAAAGAGTAACAAATGATATTTCAAGATCATTTAAAAACTCGCTAAAGATCAAATCCAAAATTGAGCAAAGATGCCAACTCAATCCACATCCTAGCCCTTTTAACATTAGGATACATCAAATATCACAATTTAATGTTCATATTTCACACTACAATAATTAACATCACATATAGACGTTAGCCCCTTCAAAAGGACTATAACTAGCATCACAAGTTTGATCACAATATGATTTCATGACAACCCTTTAATTCCAATGACCAAGGAATTATCTTGCACACTTGAATTCATACGTTAATATATCCAAGTAATATTATAGCTAAAGCAACATTAATTCTAATAATCAATTTCACTCAAAAGTACAATGAAGAGTCATGTTAGCATCCAATCATTCTTTTGATTCTAATCACACTTTCATGAATCTCAAGTATATCATTTTTATAAATTCATTCCATAAATCCACTTTAGATAAATCATACATATAGCATAAGTCCCAACTCATCCTAGGAATTAACCAACATCAAGCAAATCATATTAATCATCTAGGAAACATGATCTCTAATTAACCTTTAAACATATAAGATTATTGAAGAATAATTAAAAATATTTTATTCATGTAATTATTCATCAAATTATAGTCTAATATTGAGTTCAATTTCTAAAATGTCATCTCAATATACAATAATGTAATATGTCCACATCTCCCATTAATGGGGCGAGGAAGGTTGATCTTCCTAAAAACCCTCGATATGAGTCAAAATCAACTTTGATGGGGGATCGTAAGGAAACCCATGCATAAGTGGAAAATGATGTGTGGTCAGAGATCACAATGGTGCAATCTGTTGATGTGAGTTTTGTGACCACTCCAACATGTAGAATAAAATACTAAGTATCCTATCCTCTCTTGAACAAGGAAACTGTATATAAGAAATATCTTCATGAAATTAATTTGCAAATATGATCAATTCAATTATGAAATCTAAACAATTAAGCTATTGAATAAAAAATACAAGAAAGAAACATCTCATGGTTCCCTATCTAGAAAAGCTAATCAAATGCTCTCAGCTTAGCATCCATTAGTGACAATCTTAGAATGAGAAATTAAGCTTTAAATGATGCAATTCTACCCTATCATAGCTCAATTACACTACAATTGTTCCAATATGATCACTATTATGCAAATTCACAAATGAAATCTTATGATTATGAAATGAATTGCCTATAGTAATGATCCTCTAGATAATTGGATGATTTGCTCTAAGATGCACTCCTATTTATAGGATTTCCAGATTTAGGAGGATGAGTTAGGTTGACTCATGATTAGAGGCGAGGTAGGTTGGTGGTTTCAAATGTTGCGACAATTTAAATATTGGTTTCCAATGTTGGAGCAAAAAGACAAAATGGAGAGTCAAGATGCAACTCCAAGATGAGTGGTGTATATCCTTGATCCATGTGAGCTCATTCTTCCATTCTCATTGGTTGATTTGATTTTTGTCCCATGTGGTGAGTGAGAGTAATAAGAATTATTAATTGATTTAATTGATTTATTTTAGCCATGTCTTCCCTTGAATGGGTTGGATTTAATTTGATTTAAACTATACAATTAATTAATTAAAATCAATTGTACAATTATTTGATCTTTTTAATTTAATTAATCCAATAGCTTTGATTTTCAATTAATTCATGATTTTTACTTGATTTCTCATTTTGATCTTTGCTTTATTTGACTTGACCAATTTTAGGTGTTTACAAATGCCACTCTTTGAATCAATGTGCGAAGCGCGTTGGTTCAAAGAATGTTCGATTAATTGATGTCTAATATGATCTTGATGACTAATTCACTGATACTTTCGATTTTGATGAAGAAATTTCCTAATATGATGCCATGATTTGAAAAATAACTTGATTGAGATGCCCCACTGATGATGATTTAAAAAATTTGATGCCCTTGATTTGATTCATTAATTTCTCGTTCTCATGATATCTTGCCCCCTCAGAAATGGAATCAAAATTGTTTTGATAAAAATTTGCGTGATAGACCTCAAATTTGATTTGATTTCTGATAATGAAATGTTTGATGATACCCCATTGATGAATTTTTAACCTTTTGATAAAATAGGGGATAAAAATACCCTCCCTTTAGGTCAAAAGAGTATATATAGGGGTAAAAAAGTCATTTTCATCAATCATTTTCACTTTTTACCCTCTTGAGCTCTAAAATTACTTAGTAATTTGATCGCGATGATGGTATCGATTCATGAGCACAGACTCGAGCGAGGGCGCAAATTCCAGCGTCCAACAAATTATGAACATCTGGTGAGTATCTGAATCCTTTCCTGTTGGTCAAATTTGTTGATTTACAACTAATTTTTTGAAATATTTGGCGTTAAAACATTAGCTTTTTGCTATTTTCATGAGGTATCACGTAGAATGAAATTTAATAGCACACAACGTTGTGTTTTACCGCATCCATGTAATGAAATAACGCGTAGGGCAGTGCAAAATAATTCATATAAACGAGTGGCCTAGTTAGGTTTTAGTGTGTATGGTAGATTGAGTAGTGTGTACTAAACCCCAATGCAAAATGATGTTTCTTCTAGCGCATAGGGTGAATTTGAATAGCACGTGCTAGGAAAACTAGCACGTACAACCTGTTTTAGTGCGCATGATATGTGTAAGAACACTTATTGGGTGATAAAATGATGCGTACACCTTGCTACGCGTAGGATGAGATAAATTGATGTGTAGGCTACTTTGTTGAATTTTAACCTGATTAAGCATGCCATCTGATTCGCCAGTAAATATGATCGGTCGATTGATTGATGTGGCCTGTTGTTGTGATGAAAACCAAGTGTTTTGATGTTAGTTTGATCATTTTGACGAATGTTGTATGATGTCAATCCTGGTAGGTTGATAGGATAAATGATGTTTTTTTCGTCCTCACGATATAGAGTTAGGAAAAAATTGATGTGCTCTAGATGAGTGATAGGATGATAGGATAGCTTGATTGACTTGTGATGATCCATTTAGATGATATTACTAATGTGATTACACTTGATTTCAAAACAAGTTCGGTTGCGTAGATTATATCTTTGTGGTTTGCCTCCACGACCCCTTGATATGGTCGACCAGTTATCTCCCCAAGAGCGGCGAGTTTGGTCGATGTGGATTAATTTTTCTATTAGATATGCCGCAATTCTGACACAAGGAGGGAAAGACACTCAGGGCCTAGGGCACTCCCAAGTGTCAAAACAACTTGTAGATACAACAATGCAGAAACAACAACATAAGAAGGAGAGGAGAAACACAGATGCCTTTGATGACATTAATTTGTCATTAGTATACAAATAAACTTTCGGTAAGCCTACACCGAAAGCCAGGGAAGAGAAAACCGAAGATCATATTAGGAGATCACCAAAAATTGACTAAGTACAGAGAGAATCGATGACACAAGTTAGTGTGTAAACCGAGAATCACAAAGCGGAAAGATAAAGTGGAACCTGACAAAGGAACCCGAAATGCAAGTTACAGTGCAGACCAACAAAACAGATACAGTGCAACCGACAGTAGAAATTGAAGGATAGTCAAGCATGACCGACAGCAGAAACCGAAGGACAGTCAAGAACGACCGACAAATAGAACCGAAAGTTAGTTGCAGCCCGCAAAAAGTGGATCTGACTTCAACGTCAGATAAAGCAAGTGTATTCTATTTATAGGATATTTAATTGTTTTAAATCCATTTCTTTAGGGACAAGAAACATTAATGTAAGTGTTTTAATCAGTCTAACTGATTTAAAACACATATACTAGGAGATCTAGGTGTAAGTTGTAAACCTGATCTTAGAGTTAACATTGTTTTTATCACAACTCGATGAAGTCAATCCATCTAAAATAGATGATGTAATCATTCATTATAATGTGTGTGAGAAAGAAAAAGAGAGAGGAGATCAAAACGAGCACATCTATGGATTGAATTGAAAGTTTTAAAGAACCAAAATAGAAAAAGAAGAATTTGGTTAGCAGATCCAAGAATAGAGGAAACCGATAATCAGAGGTATTATTCGATAACAGTTAAGGTGATAATATTTTTGTGTGAACTACATAGGATCTATATCAGCAATAGGAGATTGCATTTACCAGGTCAATTTGTAATTTTCTATCATTCTTACAAATGGAGCAAAGTGTAAAAACCCTTTTAAGGAAGGTGGACTTAATAGTCTTATTGAAAATATCTTAACCGAGTGAACACTTCATTAGTGTTGCTAAAAGCTCTTAACATAGTAGATCTTAACAGGTCTCCACTTTAATACTCTTAACAGGGTAGATCATCATAAGTGATCAATTGTAAGCCTTTACTGGATCCCTTCCATTCTGCAGATAGTGAAGTTTTGTGGGTGCCATCCCCACAACAGTTTTTACTTCCTAACAGGAATTTTCTGCGATATCATATCTTATGTTATGTGTCAATTATGTTCATGAATGTTTCTATGAATGATTCACATGTTTATTAATATTATTAATTGATATAACTCACACCAAGATAGTTTAGATCAGATTGAATGGACATGCAATTGATTACAAAGGTTAATTGATTAAAGGATACAAAAAGTTTTAGAGGTACTGATTCACCCCTCCCCTCTCAGTACATACTTCCCATTAATCCCAACAATTGGTATCAGAGCTAAGTCTCTTCTTGGAAATCTTAAAGGCTTAAGAGAAAAGATCACACAATGGAGAAGTACAAACTTGATAAAAATATTGAGAATAAAAAGCTTGAAATTCAGATGTTCTATCAACAATTTAAAGAAGCTAGAATCAGCATGAGATAGTTGCTTGATGAAAGAAATAATATGGCATCTTGCAGTAATGAGACAAATTATCATGAGGAAGAGATTCCAGATTTCCTTGAGTCTTTAGGATCAACAACAAGAAAAGCATCAAATACATCAGAAGAAAGCATCTCAAGCCTAACTGAAATCAATCTACATCTGGCTGGACAAGTTAAATCTCTGCAAATCGGTCAAGAGACACAGGTGGTAAGGATGATTGATGTCATGAACAATGCTAGACAGGCTGAACAAGAAAGAACACTAACTATTGATGATAGAAGAAAAATCATAGAAAGGCTACAAGAAAAGGAGACTGAAATACAGAGACTTATAGAGCATCACCATGAGATAACAAATCAGATTATTCTTATGAGTCAAGAGGCAAACAAAATAAATGTTGAACTCATTGAAAGAATATAAGCTATCGGTGAACTGGGGGAAGAGAATGAAAAGTTAAAGCATGAATTAAGAATACAACAACAACATAATAAAATTATCAAAAAGGCTGAAGAAAGAAATAAAAGAATGGATGATTTTCTTGAGGGACAATGAAGAGTCAATCACAACAACGGTTTAGGCTTTACCGAAAATGGAGAATCATCATAATCAATCCAATCCAAATAATTTCTATGAAAATCCAAGACCAAGAAAGCTTACATGCAATCACTGTGGAAAGAAAGGCCATACATCAAATGTATGCAGAGGCAAAATGAAAGGTATTCCTAAATCTACATCTTCATTCATAGGACTCTGTTATAAATGTAAGAAGAAAGGTCATAAAGCATATGAATGTAAGTCTGAGATGAAACAACCAAAAAGGGAAACCTACATGGAAAAATACTATCCTACATGCAAAATAAATGGGCACACAACTCTTGAATGCTGGAAAAACAAAAGACAATCATGGAAGCCTAAAGTTCAAGAAACTCCCTATCAACCAAAGAATGTCGGTAATCAGTATGTATGGGACTACAATACTTGGACAAATTGTACAACATGTGGAAGATATGGTCACATTTCTGCAAACTGTATGAGACTATGGACTAAAAAGTCTAGAGGCTGGACTAACCCTGAAATGGCATGCTTACACTGTCATAAAGTTGGTCATCTCAAGAAAGGTTGCAGAGACTGAATGATAGAGACAAGCACATATCCCAATGGAAACACCATTGAAGATATCCAGAGGGATAGAGACAAAATGTGGAGAAAATCTTCAAGCAATGATGAAGCTTGAACGAGCAATGCAAATGGTGACACCCCATCCAATGGATTCGCTGACATCACCAACCCCACCTAAGCTGAACAAGTAAGTATGGAACTGCATTACCCCAAGCTATTACTTTACATTAGTTCCATAATATGTTGAAATAATTCCAAATTAGCATAAGAAAGATGTATCATAGTTGTACTTGTTGAAATATGTGATAACTATGCTTTCGGGCATATATACCGAAACCTGTCGGTATACACTCAAAGTTAAGACTGCCTACATTTACCGAGAAGCGTCGGTTAAAAGAAAAATTTGCTAGTATAGACCAAGCCTCATCGGTACACAAGCACATGAACAAGCTGTCAGTGTTACCGAAACCAGTCGGTAAAAGCAAAGTGAAGATTGACTGCTCCAAAACATTGTAAGTGTCACCGATGGAAGTAAAGTCTTCACTAATGAACTCAGTCTTTATACACCGATGATTTAGTGAGCATTTATGACATGAGTTTTAGGGAAATGACTATAAATAGGGCATCAGAATGACTCATTTGTCATGACATCGAGAGCAAAGCGAGTGAAGGCAATTTTTGAGTAGAAAGAAACCAAACCACAGAGTGATCATGACTCGACCTCCAGCACTCCAAAGCAGTTCAGAGATCATTGCAAGCAAAAATAGTAAGTTCTTCAAGACTGACAACTCCATTTTTACACATTACGCAGAAGCCCTAATTTTCTAAAAATGGTGTCGACTTCACGAACCGTGAAATATAAGAATGCAAAGAAAGATGAGTTCAAACTCATCAAGAACACGACATGTGAGGAACCTAATTATAAGATCCATCCGGAGGTTTCCTCACAACCTGACAACGCTGGTGCATTTTTGCGCATTCCAGCTAGGGTTGTGCTGGTTGAAGACGTCTGATCCTTCATACATTGCAAGATTGCAGAGATTGGAACGTCAGAGGTAGAAGAAGATTACAAGAGGCTTTGTAATGATGATGGACCACTTAAGGAAGAGCACAAACACATTGAGGTGAAAAGGCTCACCAATGCCCTAATGTTTCTGAAGGTCTTCAAAACCAATTAGATTTGGTTAGTATTGAGCAGAATGCACAAGAACAAGTTATGGTTGGATGAACTAAAGGCAATAACCTGAGATTTCATCCATGCGGTCACCGGTTACCCCTTAATCGATAAAGTAAAGGCACTGAAGCATCCACCGAAGGCAAAGACCAAAAAGATGACAGAAGCCAAATGGGATGGCCGTGGACTAAAAGTAACAACCATAACCAATGATGAGATTAAGTTTGGTGCATGTGTTTTGGGTTATAAAGTCTTCCAGGCAAGCAGATTGAACAACATAGCGTCAGGTGTAGTGGACACAACCTACAAAATTGTGAAGAAGGGTACATAATTGGAATTATCCGAGCTACTCCTGAATCAGTTGAAGGACAACCTAAAGACAATCAAGAATGCAAAGTCAAACACTTGTAAGTTTGGCTCACTAATCATGTGTATTTTCTTTTATTTCAAGAAAATTTCCCATCAGTAGGAGATGTGAAATGGGACAGCACCAAACTAGTCACCACATAAATCAGTGAGCACATAGCCGCACTCGGAGATAACTTTGAAATAGTCATGGACGAATACTTTAATGTATTCAAAAATTGAATGCAAAAGAGGGTAAGAATCCCTGAGCAACTCATTGAGCAATATAAGGATGAGATTTGCTTCATGGTTGACATAGATAATACTTACATCAAACTTGCTGTAGAAAGAACAACATGGTTGCAACCATTGGAATATGAGATCAACATTGATCTTGCAACAAAGACAATTGATGCCTTGATCAATGAACCACTAGCTAATAAACAACCAAGGTTTGGCACATATGAAGAGGCTAAGTCAAGCATTAAATCAGGCCTAGTTGTCAAGAAAATAGTCAAGAAAAAGGACAGGATGGTAAATAATCTCAAGAAGATTCTATCAACAACTGAAGAAGAAATTGAGAAAGATGAAGAAGTTGAACAAGAGGAGGAAACTGAAGAACAATTATTTGTCGATAAAGATGAAGGAAAGAATGACTTTGAGGAAACAAAGTCAGATTCACCATCTAAGAAACCAAGGACAACAGTTACTTCTCAGACAAGAAGCCAAACATCAAAAGAATCTACTCCTTCACTTTTGAAGAAAGGTAAGGTAAGGACTTACAAGAGGAAAGCTCCCACACTGAAGAGAGGTCAAAACAAGAAAGGAAGAAAATTCATCAGAACCCAAGAGGACATAGAGGACACTGATCAGGATGAAGCTATTGAAGTAGAATGTGTCAAGGTAAATGAACCTAACTCTATTGATGAAATTTGTGTTTATATTGCAAACTTTGGATCCATTACAGATCCACACATTAGAAAATGGCAGAAACAAAGTCAAGAAGATCAGAATAAAATTGAGGAAGCCATGATAGCTAAAAATGTATAACTTCAAATATGTACTGATGCAATTTGAAGGAAGTTATGTACTATGAGAACTCTTGGATAGATTATCCTCCCATTGGACATTTGCTTTGAAAAATGAGAAAGAAATCAGAGAAAGAGTACTTGTTTCTCTAATGCCACCTGAATCTTAAAGGTAGAGATAGATGAGATGATGGAGAAATACAAGAAGGAATTCTCACCAAAGCTAAGAGAATATAAATTTCTTGAAGGCAATTTGATTGAACTTAAACAGGATAGCCACAAGAAATGGTGTAAGATCATGAACATACCAATTGAGGAAGACAACCCCAACAAAGACCTTCAACAAAAAGGTGTTGATAAGGCAACTCAAGATGATACATCCATTGAGTTAGATAAAGAAGAGGATGATACAATAGGGATTAAGACTGTTGATGTCGCAGATGAGACATGGGATGATACCACAAATAACAACATTGTGGATACCAATGTCATCGACATTACCGATGACCCAACAGATGAAATCAATAAAGATGAAGATGTCACTATTGTAAACGACACAACCAATGAACAAGACACAACAATTGATAGTGCATAGGTGAACATTCCAAGAAAACTGCCAATATTGATACAAGCTATCAAAATCATGCAAGAAACAAGAAAATCAACTGAGAAGGAAACTCCAAAGGATGCAGGAGAAGAAGCCAACAAAGACAACACTGATGGTCAGAAAAACATCAGAGATACTCAAGATGTAACCGCCACTAACAAGGTTACTGAAGGAGATAAGGACAAAGATGTAGAGACTCAAGACAAAAATGAAAACACCAAGGCAAATGATGCAAAGGACACCAATGAAGGAGAAAAACCAAAAGATGGTACTCCTAAGAAAATAGAAAAGGATGCTATCGACGATGTTAAGGTGAATGTGGAGACGTCTGCAGACACCCGACGAGCTAAAACTGATGCCAAGTAGCATAAAGAAGCACAACAAGTCACATCATCAAGCACAACAGAGAAGGCTGAGAAATTGACAATGGTCCTACATTCTACTAAGTGACAGAAGAAAAAGAAGAAGACAAAGAAGAACAAGTTAGAGGTGACACTAGATGAAATCATTGAAATTCCAAAGTGTGACCCCTCTACACTTGACATGGACACATTACAAGAATATGGAGAGATATGCCAGAGGAAGGCATTGCAAGAGAAGTTGAAGAAACAACATAGGGAATCCATGGTACTGGAGAAAACATGGGACATTCTACATCAAATTGTACTCAATGTTGATATTGATCAAAGAAAGCCTATAATTGATCAACTAGCTACCCTCACCGACACAATCACAACTCAGAACATTGATGCTGAGAAGGCAATTGAGGAGAGAGACGAAATGAAGTACTAACAGAAATTCATAGAGAACATCAGCCAAGAAGTGGTAGAGAATAAGGTAGAGCTATCAGAGTTCATATCTGAATTAGATCCCATCATATCTGAAGCTATAACCTTAATTCAAAAGCCGAGCACAATAGAAAATTTCACTAAGGAAAATATTGACAACATTGTAAAGCTAGATACCAATCTAGCAAATAGTGCACAAAGCTTAACCACCGATGGAGACAATGCAGTCAAACTGCATTATGAGAAGATAATAGAGATTAAAAGGTTAAGGCAAGAGCTATGGGAGGCAGAAACACATTTCAGAGAAGAAGTAACCAAGCTCCAAGCTCAACTTCTGCCAAATCTTACACTGCTCCAGCAACATATCCGTTTAGCAAGGCAACTGATAGCAACCCCAGAGATGTCTGTGGTAGACAACATCTATGATATGCACTCCAAGATTACATTCGAGCACATGGCTCTAGAGAACCTAAAAGAGAAATGAGAGAAGATGATGGAAGACATGAAGTCTTCACATTCCCATATTTTTGATAAGCTCTAAGGTAATAACCTTTGCCCTTAATATCAAATAAAGGGGGAAATGATATTAGTACAAAATAAAAAGGAAAATGTTATGTACATTCATTCAGATGGGAAAAAGGTAGATATATATATGTATATTCATAAAGGGAAAATGATATGTAGAAAGAAAAGATATGATATGTACAGCTATACCGACATATACACAGGGGGAGTCATTAAAATGACTAAGGATTATATATGTTGTATATACTTAATATTTTGTTAGTATTTTGCACATATCAATTTTTGATACTAATGTCAAAGGGGGAGATTGATGACATTAATTTTTCATTAGTATACAAACAACACTTTTGGTAAGCCTACATCGAAAGACAGGGAAGAGAAAACTGAAGATCAGATTAGGAGATCACCAAAAATTGACTAAGTACAGAGAGAACTGATGACACAAGTTAGTGTGTAAACCAAAAATCACAAAGCAGAAAGATAAAGTGGAACCCAACAGAGAAACCCAAAATGCAAGTTACAGTGCAGACCGAAAAAACAAATACAATGCAACCGACAGTAGAAACCAAAGGACAGTCAAGCATGACCGGCAATAGAAACCGAAGGACAATCAAGCATGATCGACAGACATAACTGAAAGTCAGTTGCAGCCCGCAAAAAGTGGATCTGACTTCCACATTAGATAAAGAAAGTGTATTCTATTTATGGGATATTTAATTGTTTTAAATCCATTTCTTTAGGGACAAGAAACATTAATGTAAGTGTTTTAATCAGTCTAACTTTTAAAACACATAGACTAGGAGATCTAGGTGTAAGTTGTAAACCTGATCTTAGAGTTAACATTGTTTTTACCACAACTCGATGAAGTCAATCCATCTATAAATAGATGATGTAATCATTCATTAGAATGTGTGTGTGAGAAAGAAAAAGAGAGAGGAGAACAAAATGAGCACATCTATGGATTGAATTGAGATTTTTATAGAACCAAAACAGAAAAAGAAGAATTTGGTTAGCAAAACCAAGAACATAGGAAACCGATAATCAGAGGTATTATTCAATCACAGTTAAGGTGATAATATTTTTATGTGAACTACATAGGATCTGTATCAGTAATAGGAGATTGCATTTACCAGGTCAATTTATAATTTTCTATCATTATTACAAGTGGAGCAAAGTGTAAAAATCCTTTCAAGGAAGGTGGACTTAACAGTCCTATTGAAAATATCTTAACCGAGTGCACACTTCATTAGTGTTGCTAAAAGTTCTTAATAGAGTAGATCTTAACAGGTCTCCACTTTAATACTCCTAACAGGGTAGATCATCTGAAGTGATCAATTGTAAGCCTGTATCGGCTCCCTTCCATTCTGTATATAGTGAAGTTTTGTGGGTGCCATCCCCACTACAGTTTTTACTTCCAAACAAGAGTTTTCTATGATATCATATCTTGTGTTATGTGTCAATTATTGTCATGAATGTTTCTATGAATGATTCACATGTTTATTAATATTATGAATTGATATAACTCACACCAAGATAGTTTAGATAAGATTGAATGGACATGCAATTGATTACAAAGGTTAATTGATTAAAGGATACAAAAAGTTTTAGAGGTACTGATTCACCCCTCCCCTCTCAGTACATACTTCCCATTAATCCCAACAACCTTTTCATTAATTGATCAAACTCATTACATGTCAGACTGTAAGGCCTTCCCAGTTTCAGCCATAAACATTTAATGAATTACAAAATAACCTTTATACATGCAAGGTCACACACCTACCTTTCTATTTTCTCAACAGTTAACTATCTATCCAGGATCTGCTATCTTCTCTAACTGATGCCTAAGCTAAGAAAAGAAAAAAAATATATACATGAGTCCACCAAAAGGTTGGTGCTCAAAATCCTAAGAGAGACCCAGATTTAGGTCCACACATATCCCAATGAGAGACTCCACATTAATTATGCCACATAAATTAAATGTAGAATTCGTCCAGATCAGGATAAATAACTCGAGAAGAGCATCACTGAGCAACAACAAACACTCGGGAAAAGAGCACCCCAAGCAACAGATAAATGACTTGGGCACAGAGATCAGCAAGAAATAGGAAATGACTCGAGAATAGAGATCAATGAGACTCGTCAGTAAAACAAGAACCCGAGTAACAGAAGTCACTTCACCGAGCATCCAGAAAAACAAACTACGAACAAAAGAAAAACATCTTTTTGGTTGAGTAGGATTGCCAAGGACCCAAGATGCTCCTACATTAGACACCTGGGGTTAAACAAAATGATTCCTCAAATCATGTATCAGGTCCAACATGAAATGAATCTAACTTGGATTGAGAAATCCAAGATGAGTCCTGAATCGATGTGTTCTTCTATTTTACTAGATACTCCATGTATTTCTTTCCTCTTGTACTTCTGCTAACTCTCTATTTCAAAATCTGTTCAACTTCCTCTATCTATTTTTTAGGATAATCACTCGGTACTATCACTTCTTCATCAAGTTCATGATATTCATACAAGTTTGAAATATTGAATATAGGTGATATATGCATGTCATCAGGTAATTCAACTTCATAAGCATTTCCACTATCAAATCTTATTAGTATTTTGCAAGGACCAAATTTCTTCATCTTCAATTTTTCATATGTTCCAACAAGAAATATGCCCTTCTTCAGATGAACCATCACTGCATCACCAACTCCAAAAGTTTTATGTCTTCTTGATTTATCTACACTATCCTTGTATTTCTAATTACTTTTCTCCAGCTTCTATTTTACATCTTCATGCAATGTCTTCATAAACTCAGCAAATTCCTCTGCTTCAACACTTCTTTTCTCTTCTCCAGCAATGTCTCTCAAGTTTGATATACCTCTCGGTTGTGTGCCATGAAAATTTTCAAAAGGTGTCCTTTCAGTACTTCTATTTACTGAACTATTTTATGCAAACTCTGCTTGTGCCAACATCAAATCCCAATTACTTAGTGTGTCTCCAACTAAACATCTCAACAAGTTACCCAAACTTCCGTTTACAACCTATGTTTGTCCATCATTTTGTGGATGAAATGTAGAATTGTACTTCAATTCAGTGTCCAACTTCTTCCAAAGTGTTTTCCAAAAATAGCTAACAAATTTACTATCTCAATCAGAGATAATACTTCTCAGTAATCCATGCAATCTAACAATCTCCTTAAAGAAAAGGTCTACTACATGCACTGCATCTGATGTTTTTCTACATGGTATGAAATGTGACATCTTTGAAAATCTATTCACAAAAACAAATATGGAATCATTACCTCTTTTTTTCCTCGGTAAGCCAAGAACAAAATCTATGCTGATATCACTCCAAGGTTTCTCAGGAATAGTAATCGGTGTATACAAACCGGTATTATGACTCACTCCTTTTGCAACTTGACAAACTCCACAGCTTTTCACAAATTTTTGAAATCTCTATACAACTAAGGATAAAATAACCTTTCCTTAAGCAAACTCAATGTTTTATCAATACCAAAATGTCCAGCCAAGCCACTACAATATTTCTCCTTTATCAGATTGGTTCTCATTGATCCTCTCGGTATGCGCAATTGAATACCTTTGAACAACATATCTTCCTAGATGAAATAGTCTTCATACATACTTGATTGATTTGAATTAGGTGCTCTGCACACTCTCCATTGCTCTGAAAAATTAGGATCACTTTCATACAAATTTTTCATATCATCAAAACCAAGAACTTCAATTCTCATTTCTGCCAACAAAGATCTTCTACTCAACGCATCAACAACTCTATTCGAATATCCACTTTTATGCTTAATCACAAATGTGAAACTCTGTAAATACTCTACCCATTTCATATGTCTTTGATTCAACTTATTTTGACTACTCAGATATTATAAATCCTTATGATCAGTATACAACACAAATTCACTTGGCATCAAATAATGTCTCCATTTCCTCAAAGCTTGAACAATAGCATAGAACTCTTGATCATAGATATAATATTTCCTTTTTGCATCATTCAAGTTTTCACTAAAGAAAGCAATAGGTTTACCTTCTTGAGTCAACACAGCTCCAATTGCACTTCCACTTGCATCACATTCAACTTGAAATACCTTATTGAAACCAGGTAAGGCTAACACAGGTAATTCAACAACCTTTAGCTTCAAAGCTTCAAAACTCTTATCAGCTCCATGTGTCCATTTGAATTCTCTTTTGTCCCCTCTCAATGTCTCAATCATAGCATTACAAATAGAACAAAAATTTATGATAAACTTTCTATAAAAACTTGCCAATCCATGAAATGATCTTACCTCACTGACATTCTCAAGTGTAGGCCAACTAAGTATAGCTTCAATCTTTTCAGGATCCATCTTCAAACCATAAGATGAAGTCACAAAACCTAAATACACAAGTTCTTCTTTCATGAAGGAACACTTTTTCAGATTTATCAACAACTTTTCCTCTTTCAATCTCTGCAACACTTGTCTTATATGCATCAAATGCTCTTCTCTAGTGTTACTAAATATCATAATATCATCCAAGTATACAATCACACATTTATTCAATAATTTCTTCAAAAATTTATTCATTAACCTCATAAATGTACTCTGTGCATTAGTTTAACCAAAGGGAATAACCAACCACTCATACAAACCTTCATTTGTCTTGAAAGTAGTCTTCCACTAATCACCTTCTATGATTCTGATATGATGATACCCACTCTTCAAATCAATTTTGGTAAAATATATTGCTCCACTCAAACAATCCATTATATCATCCATCCTCGGTATAGGAAACCCATACTTAACTGTGATCTTGTTGATTGTTCTTGAATCAATGTACATTCTCCATTCTCCATTCTTTTTAGGTGCCAACACAGTTGGTACTACACATGGAATCACACTTTTTCTGATCAAACCCTTGTTCAATAATTCATGAACTTGTCGGTTAAGCTCTTCATTCTCAGTCGGTGTTAACCGATGTGGTGCCTTGTTTGGTAAACTAGCTCCAAGAATTAGATCCATGCAATGACTGATATCTCTCATTGGTGGAAAAAGATCAAGTACATTATCTAAAATGATCTCCTTGTATTCAACAAGTAATTTCTCAGCTTCTGCAGAAATTTCATCTTCTGTATTTTTACTTGGTTTGTTAGGAATCAAAGCATAACAAACATCATCTGTTTTCAAATCCTTAACAAACTGTCTACCTTCCATTTGACAAACTTTCACATATGTACATATCTTATCAACAGATTCTTCAACCAAAGGTAACAAGATTTATTTCTTACCATCAACCCAAATAGTATATCTATTCACCCTTCCACCATGTATAGCATTTCTATCATATTGCCAAGGTCTACCCAACAAAATATGACAACAATCCATTGTCATAATATCAAACAACACCTTATCATAATACTTTCCAATTCTCAAATTCACAAAACAATGTTCACTTACCATTAATGTATGCTCATCCTTGATCCATGAAATTTGATAGGGTTTCGGGTGCTTCATTCTTTCCAACTGCAACTTTGTGACCATTTTCTTAGATGCTAGATTCTCTGAACTTCCACTATCAACAATCACCTTCCAAACTTTTTTTGTAACTCTACATCTGGTCTTAAACAAAATTTTTCTGACAGGATCTTTCTTATCTCTCTCACTCCATAGTATCCTTCTGATCATGAGATTTCCTTCCATTTTAGGTTCATTCGGTGAATCCTCTTGCACCAAAGAATTTCTACTGCTACTGACTTTCTTTCTTGCATGGGTACACTCAAAATATTTATGTCCTTCCCCACCACAATTATAACAAGTTACTTGGAACCCTCTTCTGTTATAACCACCTCGGGAGTAATTGCCTCTTCCCCGGTATGAACATCCACCTTTCCATTCAGTTTTTCCTTTGTCTTGATGTGTGTCTGAAATTGACTTGTCTGGTTTAGATCTACTATTTTCACCATGAGATCTTCCTCTTCCTCTAGGGAATCTACCACCTCTGCCTCTTTGTCTTTGTTCATATCTCTTGTTCAATTTCTCCTCAGCTTTTAGGGAAAATTTGTATCCCTCTTCAATGCTTTTCATCTTTACCAAGCTGATCTCATCTTGGATAGAACTTCTTAATCCATTCAGATATCTTTCTATTCTTTCCACCTCATCTTCCACATTTCCAGAGCTGATGTCTAATCTGTAGAATTCTTCAGTATAGTCTTTTACCAAGCTATCTTTCTGCTTCAAACTTTGCATTCGCCAAACTAGGTTGATCTGATAATCAGAAGGTAGAAACTTGTCTTTCAATTTGTTTACCATCTTATCCCATACCTTGATCTTATCTTTACCTTTCTTCTTTCCACCCAATTGCAGATGCTCCCACCAAAAGGATGCATGACCTTTCAAATTTTTGCTTGCAATCTTCACCTTCTTCTCCTCTGATACATTTTCATACTCAAAATACTTTTCCATCTCAGCTATCCAATCTATCAATTCATTAGAATCAAATTTTCCACTATACTCAGGAGGATTAAACTAAGGTGTGGATTTCAAACTTGTCAAAGCTCGTAGGAATCTCTCTTCTTCCTGATCCATCATAGGTGCAGGTGCCACTTCACCTTGCACTTATTCCAATTCATCATCTCTAACATCTTCAAGATGTCTTCCTCTGCGTTGGGCTATCTCAATAACTTCCAAGCTTGCAGCCATATATCTAAGCATATCAACTAGACCTGGATCTGCATTTCCTCTCCCATGAACCGTCTTAAAACCCTCATCAATTGTAGGTCAGATCACAATCTTCTACCCCACAACAAGATCAACCAACTAGGGTTAGGGATTACCAGAAGGAACCTAGATCTCACCTTCACTCTTATACCACCTGACACAAGGAGGGCAAGACACTCAGGGCCTAGGGCACTCCTAAGTGTCAAACCAGCTTGCAGATACAACAATGCAGTAAAATCAACACAAGAAGGAGAGGAGAAACACATATGCCTTTTTATTAATTGATCAAAATCATTACATACCGGGCTGTAAGGCCTTCCCATTTTCATCCATATACATTTAATGAATTAAAAAATAACCTTCATACATGTGAGGTCACATACCTTCCTTTCTATTGTCTCAACAGTTAACTATCTATCCAAGATATTCTATTTTCTCTAACTAATGCCTAAGCTAAGAATATAGAAACAAATATATATATGATTCCACCAAAAGGTCGGCACTCAAAATCCTAAGAGAGAACCAAATTTAGGTCCACACAGATCCCAAGGAGAGATCCCACATTAATTATGACAGGGAAATTAAATGTAGAAGTCAGCCAGATCAAGATAAACAACTTGGGAAGAGCATCACCAAGCAACAACAAACATTCGGGCAAAGAGCACCGTGAGCAACAGAGAAATGACTTAGGCATAGAGATCACCGAGACCCGTTGGTAAAGAAAGAACCCGAGCAATAGAAGTCACTTCACCGAGCAGCCATAAAACAAACTACAAACAAAAGAAAAACATCTTTTTGGTTGAGCATGATTTCTAGGGACCCAAGATGCTACTGCATCAGGTTACAAGTGAATTGTGGTTTATTCACCACTATGGGTGAGTGTTGGCACTCAAACCATAATAAATTCCATTTACTGATATTTTTAGAAGACATTCACCCTTGAGGATGTCTACAGATAACTCAGGATTCCTACCCGAGGTGATCTGGTTTACTATGATCAGGTATATGATGACACAACATGCAGATGTATCTTCAGTGATATGACTATTGGTGATGAGAGCATTTCTTGGGCTCAGTTTGTTTCATTCCCTCTACTTCCAGCAGTATTGGGATCATTTATTGGGGGATTCCTACTTCCAGATTAGTGAGGTCATGGTTTTGCAATTGGCTGCGGTAGGATACTAGAGGACATGATTACGTAGCCTTGGAGGTTTGACTGAGGATCTTGCATACTTTCTCAATTGTATCATGAGTTACACTATGTTGTTTATTGACATGGTGCTGCACTTTTTGCAAATGTAGTTTTATTATAGTTATGGACGTGGGAGCATATTCCTATGACTAGACCCATTGCTGTGAGAATCAGAGATCCTGGATGGCCTTATGGTTATCTATACGAGGCAGTGATTGTCCAGCCTCAACTGGGAAAGATGGATTATTGGTGTCCTATGCTCGATGATATGGATCGGTTTATGTGGTGACCCTACCTCAGATGCAAGTCTAAGCAAGAGGATGACCTAGAGCTACCGTATATGTTTATGCCTCAATGGATGATAGAGATGACTCCTCTTCTTATCAAGATATTTTGCTTCCACTAGATTTCATGATAGTTTGTTAGAGTCCAGGGAGTACTGTAGGGTTTGTCTTTGTATGCACAAGTGTCAGTAGAGAGATCCATGTGGGGACCACAGGTAGACTATCACTTTTCTTGTGATGACATATTTAGGATGCCACATCTTGTTTGGGATATGAGAGATCATGTCGTAGATGCAAACATGGCAACCGATTATGCACAGTTGGTTATTTAGCATTTGTTCCCTCGGTATACATATCCTGTTGAGCCTATTCTTGATATTGATGAGTGCTCAGATAGCCATGATGATGATGATGAGGGAGGAGGTGGTCTGCGATGGAGGAGGAGAGTGCAGGTGAGAGTGACAGGAAGAGGAGGTGTGGCTATTGGTCCTCAGAGATGTGTTGGTAGAGTGAGGATGAGAGGTGGAAGAGTACGGATGAGGAGTGGAGGAGTATGGATGAGGGTGGTTTGGTTGGTGGCAGAGCTCCTCTGCAGGTTGTAGTAGGAGATTGGGGTCAGAAGATGTAGAGAGTAGCTAGATAGGTTCATATAGCTCAGGTCAGACAGGATCTTCAGAGTTCAGTTCCACAGATTCCAGTTGTGTCTCAGGCATCAAATACTCTTACTCAGGATGTCAGAAAGTTACAGGCTAGCATGGTAGCGATTAGTAGTTGGATGGATCAATTTTCTACTATGATGTAGAATTTTATGACTTCTATGGTACAATGACGTAGTACAACAACTACTAGTCAGGTTCCTCAGATAGATCCAGGTAGTACAGGAGGGACAGATGGTATAGATGGCGCCCCTAGTTGAGATTTTGATTATTCCATCTTTTTATGATTATGCACCATGATGTATCTCATTTGATCAAGATTTGATGTATGAATCTTTGTTGATGTACATTGATAGACATTTGATGGACATTTGATCATATTATAATAGACTCTCATGCTTTTGATTTCATATTCTCTTTATGATGTCGTCATATGTTGTAATTTTAGTTTTTGATGATATATGGATGCACTTCTATATGATTTATATGCATTTAATTTATACATGCTTTGGATGAATTGCCTTATGTATGACACACTTTAGATGGATGCATAATTTATGATAATGATTTTACTTAATACTCTTAATGATTTTGATGATGGATTTATGCAATGATGTTCAATGGAACTAACTGATAAATGCATTGTACTTTTTGTTGGATTTTTATGCAATTTGACTTAATGAAATGCATCTTAAATGAATGTGGGAATGAATTTTCTTTAATGGATGAATGCTTAATGATTAATGAGATTTATGAATAATGAGTAATGAATAATGATTAATGATATGCAATATTTTTTATTAAAGTCCAACATACTCTATTTAAAAGAGAATTTTGATGATGTCAACCTTTATGAACTCACTTCCTAACTAAGGAAATTGCTTATGCAAATTACTCTATATGAATGCAACTATCTGTCACTTTGAAAGGCATGCATTATTTTTCATCATTGAGCTTTCATGTATCTCTAGTTCGTACAATCAATACTGGTTATCTTTGTAAACCATGATGATATGAATATTGCTATTTTTAGATTTTAATCATGAAATTGGTACAACCCTCACTAGTTGGACTTCCAAACTATGAGAGTATGAATACTGCTTTCATCAGTTTCAATGTAGCAAGTGGATGTTGGCATTGAGACATGAGAAATATAAATGGCCAAGGTATCCTTTTGCGTAAATAGACAGAGATTCAATCCCTTCCATATGAAAATGTCCTCGATGATTCTTTGATGATCATGTCCTTAGACAAGGTTGCCTACTTCAATGAATTAACCTTACAAACAATCATACATAAATCAAGAAAATGTCATGCTTTCATCCTTGCTAATCTAGTTGAAACATCATTGATTGGCTAGAAAGATATGAATTGAAAATTCAATATCCTATCAAACTTTAGTGCTATTTTTGTTGTATCCATATTTCAAATAGAACTTCATCCATTTCGATCTTTTGTTTTGTATTTAATCCTGGTAATAATAAGCTAATGAAGGTCAAGGATTAATGTGACAAGAAATATGAATCCAAGGTCAAAGATCAAGTTCCATGGTTTGATGCATTGGTTCATGTGAATTGGTGCCTACTTGTTGAATTCTGTGATTTGGATTAATGCCCCAAGTTGGATGGTTTGTATTTAATCCTGGTAATAATAAGCTAATGAAGGTCAAGGATTAATGTGACAAGAAATATGAATCCAAGGTCAAAGATCAAGTTCCATGGTTTGATGCATTGGTTCATGTGAATTGGTGCCTACTTGTTAAATTTTGTGATTTGGATTAATGCCCCAAGTTGGATAAGAAGATGTTGGACTTGGGAAAAATTTCCAAAGTATGACACAAGCTCAGTGTACGCAAATGCAGCTTGAAGATTTTGCCCTTATAAGAGGATGATAGATCACTAGAAAAAGTATTTTGTCTTGATCACTTTTGAGAAAATACCAAGAGAAAGGAACAGAGAAACAGATGCCATGGCAACTTTAGCCTCTCTTCTACAAATACCAGAATAAAATGCTAGATATGAATTCTTGGTGGAAGAGTTGGTAAAACTTGCATTTGAAATTCTTGATTCCCAAATCATTTGTTTATTAATTGGACATGACTCCCTATGGTATGGACCTATCTTTACCTATCTAAAAGACCAAACATTACCCTTGGACCAATCCTGAAACCAAAAAAGACATTTTGAATGCCAAGCTTCTTGTTGTATCATTTCAGACACATTGTATCGTAAGAGTCTTGACAAAACACTTCTTAGGTGTTTAGAGGACGAAGAATCAAAACTCACTTTACAAGACGTTCACAAGAGAATCTGTGGGTCTCATTCAAGTGGGTTAAATTTAGCTAAGAAAATCCTTCAAATGGGGTATTATTGGCCAACCATGGAGAAAGATGCTTGTCAATTTGTGAAAATATGTCAGAAATGCCAATATCATTGAAATATGATTCATGTACCAATACAAGAACTACACCCAATGACCACACCTTGACCCTTTTATCAATGGGGGTTGGATTTAATCGGGATGATTTACCCACCTTCATCCAATGGTCATAAGTACATCATAACTGTAATATAATATTTCACCAAATGGGTAGAAGTTGTGCCTTTATCGAGTGCAACGGGGAAAAATATTTCAATGTTTATGGTAAATCACATCATTTGTAGATATGGCATTCCTCATGCTATAATAACTGATAATGGAAAATAGTTTAAAAATAAGGATGTGGATGAACTATGTGAAAAGTTTCATATTACACATAATTCCTCTTCAATTTATTATCCTCAAGGGAATGGTCAAGTAGAAGCAATAAACAAGAACATCCTTAAGATTTTGAAGAGAACAATTGACAATTCAGGAAGGAATTGGCATGTACAACTAAACCCAACATTATGGGCATATAGAACAAGCATAAGAACACCAACTGGAACAACACCTTTTCTGTTGGTTTATGGAGCAGAAGCGGTCTTACCTTTGGATGTCGAGATTCCATCCTTGAGAGTCTCTTTATATGGTTTGGTGACGAATGAAGATTATAGGGTTGCTAGAGCCCAACAACTTGAGTTACTACAGGAGCATCAAACATAGGCATATGAACATCTTAAGGTTTATCAAAATACAATGTCAAGGAACTATAACAAGAAGATAAAACCTAGAGTGTTTCAAATTGGTGACAGTGTTGAAAGAGAACCCTAAGAATCAAGCAGAGAGAGAAGAAAGGAAAATGGGAAGAAAATTGGTTGGGACCCTTCATTATCACATCTTCCTTTGGAATGGGGAAATACAAGCTAGTTCATTGTGATGGAGATGAGTTGCAAGAACCTATCAATATAATTCACTTAAAGAGGCTTACACCTAAAATTAGATAAAAGTGTATAGGATGAATGAGTATCAGATGAAAGAAAGAATCATTCTTTGTATAGTGAAAATAGATCTTGGAAAAAATCCAAAAATAGAGAAAAGAGATCTTGGAAAAAATCCAAAAATAGTGAAAAGAGATCCTGAAAGAATTCAAAAATAGTGGAAATAGTCTTGAGAAAAGAGAAAAAGTGGAAAATTGAGCATGAAAAAAGAAAAAACATTCAAATATGGATCCTGAATTTTTTTATCTTGGTGAAAACCTGACAAACAAGCACCTTGGTAATGAGAGAGAGAGAGAGAGAGAGAGAGAGAGAGAGAGACTTGGTGAAAACCTAGCAATAGGCACCTTGGTAGCAAAAAAGGCAAAAAAGTGAAAAAGTGCAATAAATTCAAATGGTGAAAACCTGGTAAACATGCACCAATTGACCCTTAAGTCTTTCCTAGTTGCATTGTACGTCTGCATTTTTTCTGCCACTATGAAATATACCCTTGCATTCATCATTTATGCATAGTCAGTGTAAAGTCTCTGAGTTTCATTTGCATACACTGAGATTTTGTCATACTTTGGAAAATTTTCCCAAGTTCAACATCTTCTTATCCAACTAGGGGCATTAATTCAAATCATAGAATTCAACAAGAAGACACCAATTTGCATGAAACAATGCATCAAACCATGGAACTTGATCTTTGACCTTGGATTCATATTGCTTGTCACATTAATCCTTGACCTTCATTGACTTATTATTATGAGTAATAATTACAAACCAAAAGATCGAAATGGATGAAGTTCTATTTGAAATATGGATACAACAATAGTAGCACTAAAGTTTGATGGGATATTGAATATCCAAGTCATGTCTTTCTATCCAATCAATGATGTTTCGACTAGATCAACAAGGATGAAAGCATGACATTTTTCTTAATTTCTACGTGGTTTTTTGTATGGTTAATTCATTGAAGTAGGGAACCTTGTCTAAGGACATGATCATCAAAGAATCATTGAGGGCATTTGCATATGGAAGGGATTAAATCTATGTCTGTTTACGCAAAAGGATGCCTTGGCCATTTAGATTTCTCATATCTCAATGCCAAAATCCACTTGCAACATTGAAACCGATGAAAGTGGTATTCATACTCCCATAGTTTCAAAGTCCAACTAGTGCTTGGGTTGTACCAATTTCATGATCGAAATTTGAAAATAGCAGTATTCATATCATCATGGTTTGCAAATCTAACTAGTATTGATTGTACGTGCTAGAGATACATGAAAGCCCAATGATGAAAAATAATGCATGCCTTTCAAAGTGACAGTTGGTTGCATTCATATAGAGTAATTTTCATAAGCAATTCCCTTAGTTAGGAAGTGAGTTCATCAAAGGTTGACATCATCAAAATTCTCTTTTAAATCGAGTATGTTGGACTTTAATAAAAAATATTGCATATCATTAATCACTATTTATTGCTCATTATTCAAAAATATCATTAAGCATTAATCATTAATCATTAAGCATTCATCGATTATAGTAAATTCATTCCCACATTCATTTAAGATGCATTTCATTAAGTCATATTGCATAAAAAAAATCAGCAAAAAAGTATGATGCATTTATCATTTAGTTCCATTGCACATCATTGCATAAATCCATCCTCAAAATCATAAAAGAGCATTAAGTAAATGCATCATCCTACATTATGCATCCATCTAAAGTACATCATATATAAGAATTCATCCAAAGCATGTATAAAGTAAATGCATATAAATCATATAGAAGTGCATCCATATATGATGACATCATAAAGAGAACATAAAATCAAAGCAAGAGAGTCTATCATAATATGATCAAATGTCCATCAAATGTATATCAATGTACATCAACAAATATGCATACATAAAATCTCGATCAAATGAGATACATCATGGTGCATAATGATAAAAAGATAGAAAAATCAAAATATCAACTAGGGGCACCATTTGTACCACCTGCACCATTTGTCCCATATGTCCCACCTGTACTACCTGGATTATTCTGAGGAACCTGAATAGTAGTAGATGTACTAGGTCGTTGTGCCATAGAAGCCATAAAAATCTGCATCATAGTAGAAATCTGATCCATCTGGCTACTAATCAATGCCACACTATCCTGTAAAGTCTTTACATCCTGAGTAAGAGTATCTGATGCTTGGGATACAACTAGAATCTATGGCACTGGAATCTGTGGAACTAGAGTCTAAGGAACCTATCTGACCTAAGCTATATGAACCTATCTAGCTTCTCTTCTCATATTTCAACCCCAATCTACAAGTATAACCCCCGGAGGAGTTCTGCTACAAACTCTACCACCAACCCCACCACCCCTCATCCGTACCCCTCCAACCCTCATCCGTACTCCTCCGCCTCTCATCCTCACTCTACCAACACCTCTAAGGACCAATAGCCTCACCTCCATAGTCTCCTACTCTCACCTGCAATCTCCTCCTCCATCGCCGACCACCTCCTCCCTCATCGTAATCATCATCACTATCTGAGTGCTCATCAATATTAGGAATAGGATCAATAGGATCTGTATACCAAGGGAATGAATGATGAATTAAACCACTGTGTATAATCGGCTATCATGCCTGCATCTACTACATGATCTCTCATATCCCAAACAAGATGTGTATCCTAAATATGTCATCACAAGCAAAGTGGTAGTCTACTTGTGGTCCCCACATAGATCTATCTTCCTGCACTCATGCATACAAAGCCAAACCTTGTGGTACTCCCTGGAGTATACCAAACTGTCATGAAATTCGGTGGAAGAAAAATCTCTCGATAAGAAGAGGAGCCCTCCCTATCATCCATCAAGGCATAAACATATACGGTAGATCTAGGTCATCCTCTTACCAAGCCTCACATCTGAGGTAAGGTTTCTACACAACCTGATCCATATCACCAAGCATACGATGCCACTAATCCATCTTATGCAGATGAGGTTGGACAATCACTCCCTTGTATAGGTAACCATAAGGCCATCTTGGATCTCTAACTCTCGTACCAATGGGTCTAGTCACATGAATATGCTCCCAAGTCCATAACTATAATAATATTGCACTTGCAAAAAGTGCAGCACCCTGTCGATAAACAACATGTTGTAACTCATGATACAACTAAACAAGTAAGAAAGATTCCCAGTCAAACCTCCGAGGCTATGCAATCATGTTCTCCAGTATCCTACCCCAGCCAACTGCATGCAAAACAGTGACCTCACCAATCTGGAAGTAGGAATCCCCTGAACAATGATCCCAATACTGCTAGAAGTAGAGGGAATGAAACAAACTAAGCCCAAAAAATGATTTCATCACAAATAGTCATATCACTGAAGACATGTCTGCATGATACGCCATCATATACCTGGTCATAGTAAACAAGATCATCTCGGGTAGGAATCCTGAGTAATCTGTATACATCCTCAGGGGTGACTGCCATCTCAAACATCGATAAATGGAAAGTATTATGGTCTGAGTGCCAACGCTCAGCCATAGCGTTCAATAAACCATGGTTCACTCAGAACTGAGGCATATCTAATAGAAAATTAATCCACATCGACCAATAACTTGCCACTCCTAAGGAGATAATTGGTCGACCATATCAAGGGGCCATGGAGGAAAACCACAGATATATATCTATGAAACCGAACCTATTTTGAAATCAAGTGCAATCACATTAGTAATATCATCTAAATAGATCATCATAAGTCAATCAAGCTATCCTATCATCCTATCACTCATCTAGATAACATCAAATTTTTCCTAACTCTATATCGTGAAGACGAAAAAATATCAGTTATCCTATCAGCCTATCAGGATTGACATCATACAACATTCATCAAAATGATCAAACTAACATCAAAACACTTTTTTTCATCACAACACCAGGCCACATCAATCAATCAACCGATCATACTTACTAACAAATTAGATGACATGATTAATTAGTTTAAAATTTAGCAAAGCAGCCTACACGTCACTTTATCTCATCCTATACGTAGCAAGGTGTACACGTCATTTTATCACCCAGTTATCATGCACACTACAACATATTGTATGCACCTATTTTCCTAGCACTTGATATTCAAATTCACCCTACGCGCTAGAAGAAACATCATTTTTCATTGGGTTTTAGTATGTGCTACTCAATCTATTATACGCGCTAAAACCTAACTATGAAAATAATTTATATGCACTATTTCATTAGGTGAATGTGTTAAAGTACAACCCTGCATGCTATTAACTTTCATTTTACACGACACTTCATGAAATATAATAAAAATATAATGTTTTAACACCTAAAAATTCAAAACATTTATTGAAAATAAACAAATTTGATCAATGGGAAAGGATTTAGATACTCACCACAGGTCCATAATCTTCTGGATGCTTGAATCTACGCCCTCATTTGAATTTGTGCTCATGAATGGGGACCACTATTGTGATCAAATTACAAGGTAATTTTAGATCTCAAGAGGGTAAAAAGTGAAAATGGTTGATGAAAATGACATTTTTACCCCTATATATACTCTTTTGACCTAAAGGGAAGGTATTTTACCCCGTATTTTATCAAAAGCTTAAAAATTCATCAATGAGGCAACATCAACCTTTCATTATTAGAAATCAAATAAAATTTGAGGTCTATTACGCAATTTTTTTTCAAAAACTATTTTGATTTCATTTCCAAGGGGGAAAGATATCATCAGAATGGGAAATCAACGAATCAAATCAAGGGAATCAAATTTTCAAAATCATCATCAGTGTGGCATCTCAATCAAGTTGTTTTTCAAATCATGACATCATATCAAAAAATTTCTTCATCAAAATCAGTGCTATCAGTGAGTTAGTCATCAAGATCATATCAAACATTAGTTAATCAAACATCGAACATTCTTTGAACCAACGTGCCTCACACATTGATTCAAAGAGGGGCATTTGTAGACACCTAAAATTGGTGAAGTCAAATCAAGCAAAGAGAAAAGTGAGCAATCAGGAAAAAATAATGAATTAATTAAAAATCAATGATATTAGATTAATTAAATCAAAATGATCAAATAATTGTACAATTGATTTTAATCAATTAATTGTATAGTTTAAATCAAATTAAATCCAACCCATTCAAGGGAAGACATGGCTAAAATAAATCAATTAATAATTCTTATTATTGATGAACTATAACTGATTGAATGTTTGAAGATGTTAAGTTGATGATCACTAAACTGTAGAAAGTTAATGCAAGACTCTAAATCAGTTAATGTATTATATTTTCATTGATGTCAACTTGATATGAATCTTATTGGTCATATACATATTGTATATACTTTAGGGAAATCAATGAGCTAAAAGGTTATGCTATCAGTAATGCATAAAAGTTTAGTATTCACAAAGTGACAACAATAACCGACGGGCAGTGCACCCCGATGGATAGAGAACTTTGAAAGAAAAAGTCACAGTGATACCCAAGAAATCAACCTGACAAGCATTACCGACAAGAAGAATCACAGTGTTACTCAATGGAATTTCTTGATAAACATACCAGATGGAGATACCTGAAAGACAGAAAACCCCGATAGAGATGCCCTAGGAGAACTGAAGTGTTGACCGACGAGAACTGAAGTTCAGAAATGAAAAATGAATTAGCTGGAAAGAGATAAAGAAGGAGTTAACTGGTTGTTAATATTGTTTTCATTGACAAGTTAAAAGACAGAGATAAGTGAGAGATTTAAAGCTGTTTTATTCCAGTTGTCAAGGAGAAATCTATGGGATAAAACTGAAGTAAAGCTTTAAAGCAAGAAAGCCTAGAATTGTGGATCACACCAAGAACAAGAAATTCAAGAACTTTGAAATATTGATATCATGTCCATAAAGGGACAATCTAATTCATTATGAAAAAATGGGGTGAATAGAAAAGAAGAGGATGCTAAAGGAGAAACTGGTGAAAGACTTCACACAGTCCTAATCAATCAAGCTAAAGAACATAGCTATATTTCTACAGACACTGAGCAATAGAAAGACATAGCATCACCAAGTCAAAAGAAGTGGATAAAAGGTATTGAAAAGATATATTGATCAGAAAGGTATTATGAGCTTACAATAGATCTAAAAATATGCAAGTTTAGTTGTATATGTGAACAGATCATTTACTATTTATGAGTCATTACTTTAGTGTTTTGTATTACACATAACTAATCTGGATTGATCGGTATACCCTAAGTTATTTACTACATTTTGGTAAATAAAAGACTGTTAATCGGTAAATAGTAAGAATAAGGTTTAACAGTGAATTCCAGGCAATAGTTATTTGTTGAGATTATTTCAAGGCATTCATCTTGTAGGATTGAAGATAACTAGAGGCTTATAATTGTGGTAATAAGTTTTTGAGTTAATTTATTGGAATATTTTTGAGGCCACTGATTCAGCCCCCCCCTCAAAATATTCTAACAATTGATCACATAGCTTGTGTGCTTAGAAGGAAGGTTTCAAGACCTAAGAAAAAAGTCACAAGATGAGCAAACGAGATGTGCCCAAGTTGAACAAAGACAACTTTGCATCATGGAAAAGAAGAATAAGACTCCACCTATCAGGTATTGGAAATGATGTTAATCAATACTTAGATACTGAATATGTGTTTCCTATAGGACCTCACACACTTGAGCAATTAAGATAAAAGCATGAGCATAATTCTATGTTGATAGAACTTGCTTCCTCACTCTCCAATGCTGAATTTGAAGATGTCAAAACATGCACCTTTGCTAAGAAAATGTGGGACAAATTGAAGTTGGTACATGGAGGAGATGCTAATGTACTAAGAGAAAAGGCATAAAGCCTAAGAGGTAAATTTGATGACCTAAGAATGAAAGAAGAAGAAAATATCACTCAGTATAACTGCAGAATAAAAGAGGTATTCAATGCTATCTGAGGAGTTGGAGGTATACTTGAAGAAGAGACAGTGGTAAGTAAAATCCTAAGAACCTTACTGCCTATTTATGCTATTAGAGTATCTTCTATACAAGAAATGAGAGCAGTAGAAAACAATAATGTCACTCTAGATAGTTTGATTGGAAGACTGATTTCATTTGAGATGAATAACTTTGATAATAGTGTCTTACCATCTATAGAGTCTGCATTCAAATCTTCTTTGAAAATAAGTAAGTCAAGTCATAAACACACTATGAGAAATGATAGTGAAAGTGATAGTGATGACCAAGATCTTGATGAGATTGAAGCACTAATGGCTAGAAGATTGCAGAGAGGCAAAGGTAGATACAAAGGTAAATTATCACTTGTATGTTTTAATTATAAAGAGGTTGGACACTTTGCTGCTAGATGTCCTAACATAAGAAAAGATGATAGAAGTAATGACAAAACATATGAAAATAAGTTTGATAGAAGTGACAACAGAGATTACCAAAGAAAATGACAATCTGAAAGAAGAGATACCCGAGACTACAAGGACAAAGGGAAGAAATCTTGTTACCTTTCTAAGAACAAAGCTAGAGATACTGACACCGAATTTGATGAAGACATTGAGATGGTATTTGTGGCCATGAAGGATGATTCAGACGAAGAAGAAAGGTATGTAGAGACTGCACTCATATCTAAGGTTAGTAAGAATGATGTCTAGATTGTAGATAGTGGTTACACTCACCACATGACTGGTGATAAAATTTTTTTTGAAACTTTTGAGTACTATAATGGTGGATCAGTAAGAATGGGTAATGACACACCTTGTCCAGTTGAAGGTAAAGGAACTATAATGTTGAATAACCTGATCAAATGTGAAAATGCATACTGGGTAAAAGGACTTAATTATAATATATTGAGTATTTCAAAGCTAAATAACATAGGTCACCAAGTAGCAATTGAGAATAAGAAGGCAAAGATCTTCAATGAATCAGGAAGGTTGATCAGAATTGGTGAATAGATAAAAGGTAACCTATTCTATCTTGATGATATAAAAACCACTTTTTTAATGGCTAGAAACTAAGACATATGGTTGTGGCATAAAATATTATGTCATGCAAATTTTGACAACATGATTAAGATAAGCAATAAAAAAAAGTGAGAGGCTTACCGAGCATGTCAAAGCCCGAGCATATCATGTGTAAGAATTGTCAAAAAAGGTAAAATGACAAAGTCTAGTTTCAAGAGAAAAACCCATACATATAATGCTATTCTAGAATTAGTCTATACTGATCTATGTGGACCCATGAGAACAAAGAGCTACTATGGTGATAGATATTTCATTCTCTTTGTTGATGATTATTCTAGAATGGTGACAGTTATGTTCTTAAAAGAAAAATTAGAAACATTCAAGATGTTTAAATGGTATAAGACTATGGTAGAAAAGAAAAGTGGTAAGGAAATAAAATTCTTAAGATCAGAGAGAGGAGGAGACTTTGTTTTTGATGAATTCACTAAATTTTTCAATGAGCATGGAATTAAAAGATAGGTTTCTGCACCAAGAACACCACAACAAAGTGGGATTGCTGAAAGAAGAAACAGATCCATTGTTGATTGTGCAAGAACGCTGATAATTAAGAAAAGCATCACTCAAACATTCTGGAGGGAAGCTATCAGTATTGATGTCTACACATTAAACATAGTACAATTGAAGAAAGACACCAAGAAGACACCCTATGAGCTATGGTATGGATACACACCCAATCTAAGTTACTTCATAATCTTTGGTAGTCAATGTAATATTTTGAAAGATGATAGAAATAGAAATCTTGACTCCAAAAGTGATGAAGGTATCTTTCTAGGGTATTCCACCAAGAGAAAGGCTTATAAATGTCTTAACAAGTCCTCTAACAAGATCATTGAAAGTGCAAATGTGAAAATAGATGAATATGCAGAGAAAAATGGTAAGGAAAGAAGAAAAGAATCAGAAGACTACAACAAGTTTGTTAACACTGAAGAACCTGACACTCTACCCGAGCAACAGTATATCACTCCCGAGCAACAGAACATTACACTCAAAAATTAGGCTGCAAACACCAAAAATTAGGAAAATACTCAAAATGATGTTCTGAGCGATGGAGATTAGAATGAAGGTCAAGATGATGATCATAACGATGAAAAAAGTACTGAACTGATACTTGCCAAGTATGTTAGAAGATACCATCCACATAACCATATCATAGGAGACAAGAAGGCTGGAATAAGAACAAGAAGTAAATCACTGAACACTAGATGTTTAATTTGTGATTTTGAGCCTAAATCTGTTAATACTGCACTTGAGAATGAAGAATGGATCACTACTATGAATGAAGAAATAGAACAGATTGAGAAGAACATGACATGGACACTAGTACTGAGACCAGATAACAAAAATGCCTTCGATACCAAATGGATATTCAAAAACAAGCTGAATGAGAATGGAGAAGTCACAAGAAACAAAGAAAGATTAGTATGCAAGGGGTATGCACAAGAAGAAGGTATTGACTATGGAGAGACTTTTGTACCCATTGCTAGACCAGAAGGAGTAAGAATATTACTTTCTTATATTGCATTCAAAGGATTCAAGGTATACCAGATGGATGTCAAATTTGCATTCCTAAATGGAATATTGGAAGAAGAGGTATACATTGAACAACCAGAAGGGTTTATTGATCCAAAAAAGAGAACATGGTTTGTAGACTACAAAAAGCCTTCTATGGATTGAAACAAGCACCTAGAGCCTGGTATGAAATACTTCACTCCTATCTCATAAGCATTGGATTTGTAAGAACAAGCAAAAACAACAATTTGTATTTAAAAGAAGATACTGATGAAAACACTCTAATTGCTGAAATATTTGTTGATGATATCATATTTGGGGGTAATGATATGTTATGTAAATCCTTTTCTAATGAAACGAGAATTTTTTTTGAAATGTCAATGTTTGGGGAGATCAAATTCTTTCTTGGTCTATAGATTCTTCAACAAGATGCAGACATATACATCACACAATCCAAATACATCAAGGAAGTGCTGAAGATATTCAAGATGGAAGATTCCAAACCAGTTGGAACACCTATGGCTACTGGATGCAAGATGATAAAGGAAGACAACTCAAATGAGGTAAATCAGACCTTATACAGATCAATGGTTGGCAAACTAATATATGTTGTTCATACTAGACCAGATGTAGCACATGCAGTTGGAATAGTAGAAAGATTCTTTGCTAATCTCAAAGAATCACACATGACTGCTGTCAAAAGAATTCTGAGATATCTAAAGAACACTGAAGACTATGGCTTATGGTATAAAAAAAAGACAAATTTGAGCTTCAAGTCTATACAGATGTTGATTGGGATAGAAACTTAGATGAAAGAAAGAGAACAACTCGAGGAGCATTCTTCATGGGTGACAGATTTGTCACATGGATCAGTAAGAAGCAAGGATGCATCTCACAATCTACTGCAGAAGAAAAATATGTGGTTGTTGCTGCAAACTTCTCTAACATTGCCTGGATCAAGCAATTACTGGAAGGTATGAATATGAAGATTCTAGAACCAGTGATTATCTATTGTGATAAAACCAGTGCAATAAAAATTTCTAAAAATCCAGTCATGCATGCTAAGACTAAGCATATTGCTATCAAGTATCATTACTTAAGAGAACAAGTGAAAGAGAAAGAGGTGATACTAGAATATGTTCAATCAAAGGAACAATTAGCTGACATATTCACAAAGCCATTTCCTAAAGATACATTTGAGTACCTGAGACAGACTAGGGGTTTGAACCTTGTCTATTGGTCAGTAAGCTGACTAGAGGCTGTATCAGACTACACAAAATCAAAAGATTATTCATGTTGATGCAAGCAAAGAGATGGACTACAAAGATACATATGTACACAGAAAGGTACATATCTGCACCAAACACCAGAGTCATCTATTGTTGATGGATAGGGAAATTCAAGGAATATATTATAAAAAGGATGGAAGGATTGTTTGGCATTGTTGTCAAAGGGAGAGAATGTCAAGATTATCAAGAAAGGAAGAGAATATCTAGATGAGAGAGAATATCCTAAGGGAGAGAAGATATCCAAAGGGAGAGATGATTTGTTGCTATCAAAGGAAAAAGAGATGATCAAGGAGAGGAACAATCAAAGGGAGAGACAACATCAAGAAAAGACAGAATCAAAAACTGTTACATCTATCCAGTGAAGGGAACAAAGATTGAAGAAAGCACTCTTCAAGAAACAAATCTAAGCTAGAAGAGCTTACTAAGAGCCAGACATTTGTATTGGTTATAGAACAATAATATTGGTAGAATGATGAACTACAAATGGCATATTTCATATTGTATTAGTAATAATATAGTGTGATAATGTAGTGTTTTTCCATCAATTCCAAAGGGAGAGATTGATGAACTATAACTGATTGAATGTTTGAAGATGTTAAGTTGATGATCACCGAACTATAGAAAGTTAATGCGAGACATTAAATTAGTTAATACATTGTATTTTCATTAATGTCAACTTGATATGAATCTTATTGGTCATATACATATTGTATATACTTTAGGGAAATCAATGAGATAAAGGTTATGCTATCAGTAATGGATAAAAGTTCAATATTCACAAAGTGACAACAATCACCGACGAGCAGTGTACCCCGACGGACAGAGAACCCCAAAAGAGAAAGTCACAGTGATACCCAACCAAAAAAATTGACAAGAATTACCGATGAGAAAAATCACAGTGTTACCTGACAGAATTTCCCGATAGACATACCCGACGGAGATACCCAAAAGATAGACAACCCTGACGGAGATGCCCAAGGAGAATTGAAGTTTTGACCGACGAGAACTCAAGTTCAGAAATGACAAAAGACTTAGTTGGCAAGAGCTAAAGAAGGAGTTAATTGGTTGTTAATATTGTTTTCATCGACAAGTTAAAAGCCAAAGATAAGTGAGAGATTTAAATTTATTTTATTCTAGTTGTCAAGGAGAAATCTACGGGATAAAACTAAAGTAAAGCTTTAAAGAAAGAAAGCCTAGACTTGCATATCACACCAAGAAAAATAAAGTAAAGAGCTTAGAAACAGTGATATCATGTCTATAAAGACACAATCTAATTCATTGTAAATAAAAGAGGGTGAATATAAAAGAAGAGGATGCTGAAGGAGAAACTAGTGAAAGACTTCACACAGTCCTGATCAATCAAGCTAAAGAAAAAACCTATATTTCTATGGACACTGAGCAAAAAAAAGGCACAACATCACCGAGCAAAAAGAAGTGGAGAAAATGTATTAAAAAGATACATTGATTAGAAAGGTATTACGAGCTTACAATAGATCTGGAAATATGCAAAGTTTAGTTGTATATGTGAATAGATCATTTACTATTTCAGTTTAACCATTGAATCAGAAAGTATCTTAACCGAGAAGGACTTAAAAATCCTTTATATATTGAGATACAACCCAAGGAGTATCAAAAGGTTTGGTCATGAAGATAGCATAAGATTCCAGATACCAATTGAAAAACTACACTGGGTTTGGTCATAAAAGGTAGCATAGAGATGCCATATATCAAGTGACAAACTATTCTATTTAAATCCTCTAACAAAGTCACACCTAACAGTGTGTTTCTAACCTTTAATAGGGTTGGCTCTTCACCAAGCTCACTTCAGAAGAGTGAAAATTTTGGGTTACCGGTCCCAAGTGGTTTTTTTTCTTAACAGGGTTTCCACGTTAAAAATCCATGTGTCAATGTGTTTATGACTCATTACTTTAGTGTTTTGCATTACACATAAGTAATCTAGATTGATCAGTATACACTAAGTTATTTACTATATTTTGGTAAATAAAAAACTGCTAATTGGTAAACAGTAAGAATAAGGTTTAACAATGCATTTCGAGAAATAGTTATTTGTTGAGATTATTTCAATGCATTCATCTTGTAGGACTGAAGATAACTAGAGGCTTTTAATTGTGGTAATAAGTTTTTGAGTTAATTTATTGAGATATTTTTGAGGCCACTGATTCACCCCCCCCCTCTCAGTCATTCTAACAATTATTCTCACCCACCACATGGGACACAAATAAATCAACCAATGAGAATGAAAGAATGAGCTCACATGGATAAAGGGTATACACCGCTCATCTTGGAGTTGCATCTTGACCCTCCATTTTGTCTTTTTTCTCAACATTTGAAACCAATATTTAAATTTTCTCAACATTTGAAACCATCAACCTAACTCACCTCTAATCATTTGTCAATCTAACCCATACTCCTAAATCTGGAAATCCTATAAATAGGAGTGCATCTTAGAGAAAATAATCCAATTATCTACAACATCATTACTATAGGCAATTCATTTCATAATCATAGGATTTCATTTGTGAATTTGCATAATAGTGATCATATTGGAGAAATTTTAATTTAATTGAGCTATGATAGGGTAGAATTGCATTATTTAAAGCTTAATTTCTCATTCTAGGACTGTCACTAATGGATGCTAAGATGAGAGCATTTGATTAGCTTTTCTAGATAGGGAACCATGAGATGCTTCTTGCTTGTATTTTTGATTTAATAGCTTAATGGTTTAGATTTCATAATTGAATTGATCATAATTATATACCCACAGGTTGGAATTATATCCTTGATCCATGAGTTGGCCAATAATACCCCATTTGAAGGATTTTCTTAGCTAAATTTAACCCACTTGAATGAGACCCATAGATTCCCTCCTGAATGTCTTGTAAAGTGAGTTTCAATTCTTCGTCCTCTAGAAACCTGAGAAGTGTTCTGTCAAGACTCTTACGATACAAGGTTATTAATGAGGTTGGGATCAGTATACCCATAGGGAAATGCCATCATTTTCGGTTCCAATTCTACTTGAAATAAGTGGTAGGGTGTTTCATCCAAATAGGGTATCTCTTGTCTAACGTAACCTTTTTTTTCTTGTAAGGATATCTTGATGTGATGGGACTTGGTGAAGACTGAAATTAACAAGAATTCAAATTTTTGAAAAGAGCACACTCTTGATCAATAATCCTTTTAAATTTTTCTTGACACCTTGAATTTGCAAGGAATTTATCCAACCTCTAATTGAGAAAGGGAGTACTCTGTAATGGGTATCCAAAAATGACCTCAAAATTATTTACCAGACCTGAGAGATACTCATTGTTTTGAGGTTTAATTTTGTACATGTCAAAACAAACTTGGTAGGCATTACAAAATAATTTATATGCGCTCACTGGAAAAGGGGTATGCACTAGTTGAGTGTTTAGGCGCATCACTTGATACTTCAAAAGTGGCAGAAGGTATTGATGCATGCCACTTCTATCTTGAAAATCATTGTAACTTTGTTTAAATACACCAAAAGGTTACTATAATGCATTGCAAGACCTCATACGTGACATAGGATATGTAAGGAACTGATATGTTAATCAAACATCGAACATTCTTCGCACCAACACACTTCACACATTGATTCAAAGAGGAGCATTTGTAGACACCTAAAATTGGTGAAGTCAAATCAAGCAAAGAGAAAAGTGAGCTGTGAAGCAAAAATCATGAATTAATTGAAAATCAAAGCTATTGGATTAATTAAATAAAAAAGATCAAATAATTATACAACTGATTTTAATCAATTAATTGTATAATTTAAATCTAATTAAATCTAACCCATTCAAGGGAAGACATGGCTAAATAAATAAATTAATAATTCTTATTTTTTTTCACCTACCACATGGGACAAAAATCAAATCAACTAATGAGAATGGAAGAATGAGCTCACATGGATCAAGGATATACACCACTCATCTTGGAGTTGCATCTTGACCCTCCATTTTTTCTTTTTGCTCCAACATTTGAAACCAATATTTAAATTCTCTCAACATTTGAAACCATCAACCTAACTCACCTCTAATCACGAGTCAACCTAACTCATCCTCCTAAATATGGAAATCCTATAAATAGGAGTGCATCTTAGAGAAAATCATCCAATTATCTAGAGCATCATTACTATAGGTAATTCATTTCATAATTATAGGATTTCATTTGTGAATTTCCATAATGTGATAATATTGGAGCAATTCCAACCTATGGGTGGATGAAAAAAGGATTTTGGGCTACTTCATTTACTCTTTCTTCGGTGGCCTCTTCATCTAGATGGTTTCTATTTCCTCTATCATTTCCATTGTTTCTCCCATCATTAGAGCCATTGCTTCCCTCATTGCTTTCATTATTATTCCCATTGTTATTTCCAGAATCATGGTTTTTTTTATGAGAATTGTTGGCTTCATTAACATTATTAATGAGGTTGGGATTGGTATACCCATAGGGAAATTCCATCATTTCAAGTTGCAATTCTTCTTCAAATAAGTGGTAGATTGTTTCATCCAAATAGGGTATCTCTTGTCTAACGTAACTTTCATCTTCCTATAAGGATATATTGACGTGATGAGACCTGGTAAGGACCGACATTAAAAAGAATTCAAAATTTTTAAAATAACGCCCTCTTAATCAATAATCCTTTTAAAGTTTTCTTGACACCTTGAATTTGCAAGGATTTGATCCAATCTCTGATTGAGAAAGGGAGTACTCTGTAAAGGGTATCCAAAAATGACCTCAAAATTCTTCACCAGACTTGGGAGATACTCATTATTTTAAGGTTTTATTCTATACATGTCAAAATAGACTTGGTAGGCGTTACAAAATATTTTAAACACGCTCACTGGAAAAGGGGTATGTGATAGTTGATTGTTTAGGTGCGTCACTTGATAATTCAAAAGCGGAAAAAGATTATTGATACATGTCACTTCTGTCTTGAAAAGCATGAGAACTTTGCTTGAATGCGCTAAAAGGTTAGTAGAATGTGTTGCAAGACCTCTCATACGCGGCACAGGATATGTGAGGAACTGATATGTTACTCCTTTGGTCACTGGTTGATTGATTTTTTAAAATTTTTAATTGGTTATCAGATCTGAATGTATGTTCTTTGTTTGTAAACATGGGTCATCAACCACAACAACCACAAAACCCTTGTCTTAACCCCCAACCCCAAACACAAAGTGTATATTCTTGGTTATTTCCATAGGTTTTCACAATAAAATATTCCAAGCAATCTACCTATGGTCAAATTTGGCTTTTTAATTGTCTCTAGAAAGGTAGGCATTTCTAAGTTAATCAGGTTTTAATTAGAGTTCTAAAACAAAAAGATTAAATGAATCATACAAGGAATACGTAATCACACACGCATGATTTAGGCCTAACCCTACAAGTCCAGGCATTTGATATTTTTACCCTCTAAATTTTTCAACTTAATGAGGTTTTTTTCTTGAAGTTGGTGGAATAGATTGTCTTAATCTTTTTCCCACTCTGGGTCATTCCCTCTCACCATCCTTGATAAGGAAAATCTTAGGAGGCAGGCCCACTAAAGTTCTAGCATGTTCATTGAAAGAAAGAAATTAAATGAATAGGTAGGTCGAGGAGTTTTATTCACCTAAAAGGTGAAGAGCACATCCCTACTACTTCTTCAATCCCCAAACATGATTAACAAAGGTTCATTCCAAGCCTCTTATTATAGGGGGATTAGAGTATGTTTGGCTTTTTGATTCACCCAAAGGGTGAAGAGGATATACCTAGCACTTTTCATCAACAAGAAAGGAGGCTTAATTTTATGTTTGGTTCATTTCTTAGCTCCTTCTCATCTCAAATTTGGCATGTTTGGCATTCTGATTCACTTAAGAAAGTGAAGAGCATAGGCCTAATGCTTCATTTATGACTCAAAATCACTCTTCTACTTAAAGCTAGATTTCAACTTTGACATGCCACAAGTTAAGCAATTGCAAAGGGATTAAGATCTGACCTTTATTTGATGCTAGCAAGGCTAGGTGCATTTTTTATTTGCTTGTTTTTTATTTTTTTCTACTCACCTAGTGACGATCGTTCCAACTCCTTAGCATCCCCTTCACAAATGTTAGTCCAACACACTCCAATGGAAAGTGAGGAAATCCAAATTGTTCAAACTTATTTAAAATAAAATAATTGAAATCAAATAGGGACATCAAAAGTAGTATCCAAAGAAAAGTAAGGCATATTATCAAAAGCTTGGTAAAGATTCACAATTTTCCAATAACAATGTATGCTCACCTTCTCTTGAAACTCCTTGTTGCCATTTATAGACACTTTCAATGTATTCCATCTTTGTTTTTCTTTCCTCTCCTCTTGTTACTTATAGTATCCTAGTTTTCGCACCTTCTTATGACTTGTCATCTGCAAAATAGAAAAATATTATCACTTAATTTGTAGAGTTTTGATTTAATTTGCAAAATTTTGGTCTTGCATTAAACCATTGCTACACATTATTTAAAATTTATTACGTGTTATTAAAATCCTACTAAGCACCACAGAAGGCTTAATACACGTTATTCCTTATGACAAAGTGTTATTTAACCGCTAAAACATGTTACTACTATTCTTAAATGCGTTGCAAAGCATGATTTTATGCACTGAAAGAAGTAAGACAAAAGATATAAGAATCTTGTCATGCGTCACTTCTCTAAGTAAAGGTGGCATACTTCAGCTTACACGTGCTATCTGGATCTGTAAATGCATTGAAATATCTTCCGCACACGCCAGTCTTTATTAGACACGCATCATTTAACCTCGTAAAGGCATCAAAATTCACTCTGCAAGCGTTATTTGGCTCTGTAAATGTATTGTTGTACCTACAAATTTAAAAATATGCAACCTAAAGCCACTCAAATACACCAAAAACTCATTAAAAAATGCTAGAATAAGGCAAGAGCCCCATAGTGGGTGCCATTTTGTATATATATAAGAAACATCTTTATGAAATTAGTTTGCAAATATGATCAATTCAATTATGAAATCTAAGAAATTAAGCTATCGAATCAAAAATACAAGAAGCATCTCATGGTTCCTGTAGACACCCTAAAATGGACACAATGTCGGGGCAAGCTGGGGCAGAATCAAAGAATCTTTGACACACTGCGACAAGTCACATCGCATCAAAGAGGGGCAAATGTAGACACCCTAAAATGGACAGGCTTGCAACTTTACATTAAAACCCTAATTTTCATATATTAATTAATGGTTTCTTAATCATTCATCAATCATCCTATTTCTTCTAAAATCATCTTTCTCAAATCATCTAATCAAATTCTCAACATTAATTAAATAATTAATTTTATTTAATTAATTAAACTTTAAATGATTATTTACCAATATTTAATCAATTAAATTCAATTTCCTATAGTTTAAATCAAATATTTAAACTCACTAATTATATTCTTCCAATTA
>MU225213.1:120465-161782 GCA_018584345.1 Thuja plicata | reverse complement strand
ATTATTTAATTAATTTTGGGAATTTGATTAGATGATTTGGAGAATGAATTTAGAGGAAAATAGATGATTAATTAATGATTAAAAACCATTAATTAATAGATGAAAATTAGTGTTTTTAATGTAAAGTTGCAAGCCTGTCCATTTTAGGGTGTCTACAAAAGGAATCTTTCTTTCTTTTAGTTTATTGACTTGATGGGCCATCCCTTCTTTGGTGTTCGTCATAACAGGCAGGTCATCAATACATCCAAATTCACTACTCCTTTGAACCAGCTAGGTATGGGGAGATGCCTATCCTTTTCTTCTTCATAAGTAGCTTTGAACATAATTTCCATCATCCTCAAGTTGATGAGGAATAGGAAATGGTTTCCAATTCCTAATCATCTGAACTAATAATCAGGAAAACAACCTCTTCCTAACCTCAAAGTCATTCGTAACATTTTCCCAATAATCTTCTAGATGTGCTTTGTGCCTATATTTCCTCCCAAAAGCTTTTCTAATCTAGCTGTGAGGATCAAAATTTATTCTTGATGCATATGTCCAAAGGGAGTGAAATTGAAATCCTTCATCAGAAACCTCAGTTGCTTGAAGTGAAGGACTGTTTCAATTGAGTTTATGAGAATGATTGGAAAGTTTACTCTGGCTCTGTGTCTTTTCTATTGGATCTTGTCATATGCAACCAATTTCTTTTTAACCTCCAATAATATTATCTTGTTTGTTGGAATTTCCGGTAGTCTATATGGACAAGATAAAAATCCTTGCACTCAAATGTAAATGAACTTTGGAAATTGAGTAAACCATGAACCTACTTTTCACCAACTCTTTGGCCTCTTGTGACAACCTTCTATGAGTGCCTCCTTGCAAAATTTTGATAATGTACATGGAGAAGGTGTCATTCACTCTTCTGAAATGATGATTATTGTGGTGGTACAATTGGGGATAACATTCATATACTCTGAATTGCCCTATTCCATTTTTTACATATCCCTTACATGTTAATCCTTATATTTATAACTTCTCACCAACATGTAGACAATGTATGAGCTCATGTAGAATGTTGGATATTGCTCCAAGTTCCTCAATCGACAATTCAAGTTGTTGCTAATCATATTGGCTAGATTGAATATCTTTGCACCGATGACTATTTACTCCATAAAGTAAAACATCCAAGGCTCAAAGGGGCCAGATTGAGGATTCTCCATTACTCAATTTAACAAGATGACATGTTCTTCATACTCCTCCTTGAAGTTTGATTTGATAAGCGTCTTTGACATTTTGAAAAGGAATTTTCTCAGTTCCAACATTCATGCATCATTGATAATCTCCATACATTTGTCAAGTCCATTGTTGAAGATTTTAAAAACTTCCTCCTTTGTCTTGTAGGTGATGTATTTGTAATTAGGAATGTAAAATGCTTCCTTGATATCCCCCTTCAAAAGATAGGCCATTATTTGACAATCAAGAGCTAACACTTGCCTTGCCTTAGAATTATAATGTCTAGCACACTTCAACATCAATTTGGCACTATAGGGGAAAAGTAACTTCTTGCACAATTGTACTTGTATGCTTGTTCTTTGAATTCCACGATGTTAACATGCCCGAGGTTAGGGTCCGTTTGGTGTCAGGAATTAACCTGGAATACGCATTAGTTAATGCTAGAATAATTTAATTCTCCATTTGTGTGCATTTTTTGAATTCCTGAATTAGAAATTAATCTCCATTTTTGGGCCAATGCTTGCATTAGTTAATTCCAAAAAAAAGCTGGAATTCATTTCTTATTCGAGAATAAGCTATTTATGGATTCAAATTTTTTTTTTTTATTATTATTATTATTTTTTTAAATTATATATTTTTTTTAATTTTTTTTTTTAAATGTGGGTATGTATATATACACATGTATATATATGTGTGTATATATAAAAACATGTGTGTGTACACACACGTGTGTGTATACACATGTGTGTGTATATAAACACACATGTTTCTATATATGTGTGTATATATGTGTATATATACACACGTGTGTGTGTGTGTATGTGTATGTGTGTATATGTGTGTATATGTATATGTGTATGTGTGTACACAAGTTAAAAATATATATTGTTCAAATTAATTAAAAAAATGAAAAATAATCCTTATTCCAATTCTACAATATGGGATCCAAACACAGAATAGCTTATTCCAGCTTTCATTTTCAGGATTAATTAATCCGAGAATAGGTCCTTATTCAGGAATAAGCCTATTCGGGATAAGTTAATGCCATGCACCAAACGATTAGTGTCTTTGACCTCTTCCTATTTTGAAACAAGCTTGGTCTTCGGGAGCATTCCTTTGAAATAATATTTCATTTGAGCTTTCCGAGGCCTCCTTGAAGTTCCTCTGGTCATTGGTGTTGACATCTACTCCTGCAAAGAAAATCCATTGTTACTACTATGAATATGCACTAGCTCTAGGTTTCAATTGATAATGTTCAATCCTTCAACATGTTGCATTCCTTCACGAGTTTGAAATAATGTCATTTGGAAATCAATACATGTAGGCATTTTAAAGTTCTTTCAAGATTGACATATAAGTTTTTATCCTAAAACAGATAAATCCTTCATTTCCTTGCTATAACTAATGAATTTCATCCTTTTCTTGCACCGAAACAAGTTCTGATTTTTCACCCTAATTCTAATTTTTTGACTTTCGCACATTTTTACCTAAAATTTGCAACCTTACTTCTGATGTTTTGCAGCCTAAATTAGATTGAATTCCCTTTAATTGCTCTTAATTTCACCTTAATTGGAGAAATTCAATGAATCTGCTACAAGTATGGCTTTCAAAGTTTTTTAAATTTTAATTTTGTTTAAAATTGCTTCTTTGCTGGAAATCAGGGTTATTTCCTAGGGTCTACCTTCAAAATTTCCCTTCTTTTTGCATACCAGATTAAATTGCCTCCTTTCAAGTAAGAATCTGCCTTCAAATTTCTCTGAACTTCGCCGAGCTATTGGAAATTCGCACTTATATGTTTGATTTTCGCTCAAAATTGTTAGTGTCTGGATTTAAATTTACTTCCCTTCTTTTATTCGTTGGGCCTTAGCTAAGGCTTGCTCTCAAATTTTCCCTTTATCACTGGAGTCTACTCAAGTTCTCTGATCTGTATTTAATTTGATTTGAATTATGATCAAAATGATCTTAATCGCCTTGTTAATTCTTGCCTCAGCATGGAAGTGAGGCAATGAACTTAAACAGTTGTTATGAATTCTATTTTGTATCAATCAGATTTGCATATTTTATTATACAAATTCTTTACAAAACATATTTTCTTTTCAAGATAAAATAAAGATGCACAAGTTTTAACTTAAAAATTATAGAAAACTATTTATCAACAATATTATTGGTCTGAAAGTTTCTATGGGGGATTTATAAGAATGTATTTGTTTAACTAGTTATTAATAAAAATTTATGTACACATGCACTAAGTCAAATTAGGCAGTGATATTTGGAGGGTGATATCTTGAACCTTGTGAGGGGTATCAGAGAATCATGAAGTGCACAAGGACCATCTTGGGAAGGCCTACAAGGACATAGCTCAAATTTGGGATATTCCCCTTGGTTTCAATTTGGAGACCTAATCTCAGTTGGTGCAAAAGTTGCATTGTTACTCAGTTGAAAGTTGCTCAATGGTGCATCTTTCAAATCGCTTGTCCTAGGACCAAACCGTCAGTTCCATAGACTTCAGTTGGCAGGGTAAATGCTAGAGGAGACTTTTTTTTTCTCGCATAGCATCAAGAACATTCCTGGCGCATGTCGGACCTAAGTGTTCCCAAGGTGCACTAAGCCAAATCAAGCAATGATTTTTTGGAGGGAGACATCTCGGACCTTGTGAGGGCTATTATATAAACATGAAGTGCATAAGGATTGTCTTTGGAAGTCCTACAAGCATGTAGCTTAGTTTTTGGATATTACACTGGGTTTTCATTTGGCAACCCGATCTTGGTTGGTGGAAAAATTTACATTGTTGCTCAGTTGAAAGTTTCTAAGTGATGCATATTTCAAACCATTCATCATTGGACCAAACCATCAAATTCATCAGCTTTGTTTGGTCGGGTAAAGGCTAGTGGAGACCTTTTTTACCCGTGTAGCATCAAGAATGTTTCGGTGCATGCTGAACCTAAGTGCTCCCAAGGTGCACTAAGCCAAATCGGGCAGTGATTTTTGGAGGGTGATATCTCAAACCTTGTGAGGGGTATCATACAACTATAAAGTGCACAAGGATCATCTTGGGAAGGCGTTAGGATCACCTCTCTATCTCCTCATGCGGTTAGGAGTCCTAACGCATGTCTCCTAACAATGACACCAATGTCGACTCTGACCTATATATGTTTGCAAAAATGATATTGATCTACAAGTTATACTATTTAAGGTTAAATCCTTGGTAGCAAAATATATTTACAAAATAATTGAATTAACAATTAAACTTACCTGTGTTGAAATTTCTTCAGGAAATGTCGGTTGGGTCATAATTGATACAAAGCCTTGGCGTTGTACCTCCCTCAAACTAGGAGTGATCTACAAAATTCAAAAAGATACTTGATACAATAATGAATTGATCATATATATACTTGATATCAAAATACAAACAAATAAATTTAGAAATATACGTACCGTGGGGCTATCACTATGAACTGAGATGTTTGTGACTCTACCGTGGTGAACCGGTCTCATGACATCGTCAAACACCACCCTCTATAAAATAAACCATGTACATTAAAAATGAGTACGCACAAGTGACAAGTATACATATGTATAAACAATCTAAAATACCTAATTACATTCCCCTTGTCAACGCCTAATGTCTGAACCCCCCTCACATTGCCCCCCACTGGCATTTGGTGAAACTTACATCAGTGTGTAATAAGATGATGATAAAAATTAGAAAATACATGTATATACTATTATAAAAAGGAAACCAATTAGTACATTAAAAAATATGTACCATGGAAGTGTCAAGGTCAAATGAATGGCCGGAAGCATGGACCCTTCCACCTTTGCCATCTTCTCCTCTGTCATCAACAGAACATAAATGGACCACACAAATATACATAAGTGGTCAGTCATTATAAGCAAAATCTACTAAGAGTATAAATATTTGAAATTAAATACAATGTGACAAGTTAAATGTTTAGTCTTACCATAAAAATAGGAGCCCATGGCTTTGTATTCACCTCCTTGTTTTTCGTCTAATGCACCTCTCTATTAATTTAAAAATTAGAACCACTTTCAACCTAGATTTATATTAGATAATTTTGAAGTTATACTAGATCAATGTGCCTAAAAGTAGTTGTGCGCATGTAAATGTGTGCCCTATATATATATATATATAATTCAATCTTGACATGTGGTCAAAAACACTAGAATGAAAAGGAATGTATTCAAATATTTTATCCTCATCTTTGTTGTATGTCTATGCAATGATGCATACACAATATTAAATCAAATCAAGTATGTAGTCCATTTGTCAAATGTTACACTTGGGGATGATAGATATTTCAATGTTGAATATATAAAATATTTCGTATCCCATATAATAACCAAATACAAATGAAATTGTTTGTACCTGTGTCTGAGTATTCTCCTTGTTTGAAATTCTCTTAGACATTGTCGACTTTCCTTTTCAATAGCTATCGTTCTTTTTTCTGGTTCCTCGTACCTCTTTCCTCTTTAAATCTTCGGTCAAATTAAAAGAAAAAAAAACAAGAAAAAGATACTCCATCTCCCTCGTTGCATGCTTATTAAATGAAAATGAGGACTAGAGTTTATTCCCACTCCCATAACTTGAACTTTCAAAGTTGAGAGTAAGTGATTATTCCACTAGATCAAGCATCATAAAAGGTGGTTAGCACAATAAATCATTTCATCAATTCATAGATACATTAATGTTTATAATATGTTCCACTAGAAACTAAAAAATAATAATTTTATATTTTATCTTTCATTCGTAATAAATATCTAGTAACACCAATCAAGATAGGAACAATTAAAAAATAATTTTTACATACATATTTTGTTCTAGTTCTTTAAGAGAATGAACCTCAAACATGGGCATTAATATGCTTGTAAAGATCATAGATAGATCCATTGCACATATGTTTATAAATACGAAGTTAGGATAATAGGACAAAATTTACTTGTAGATTATCGTATTATAAACCAGTTATGGACAAGAACACATTACTTTAAAAACTACAATTAATTTACTCATTACTACTTAATTTCTTTAATTCACTTGTCACATGTTAAAATCTTTAGTTTAGAGATTCTAAATTTCATCATCTACTTGGATAAAGGTCTCATCAATTTTGTTAGCATATTTTTTGTTGAGTATGTAGAGCCTAAAGTGATTGTCTCTCTTTTATCTATTATCATTCTAAGAAACCAATATAGTACACAATAAAAGATAACCACCACTCTTTTATCTATGATGGGTATAAGAAGACGAGGTACTAAAAAATAAAAGATAACCATCTCCCTTTTATATATTTAATTATTCTAAGAAAACAACATAGTTCATAGTAAAAGATAATTATCTCTCTTTTATCTATGCTCGTTCTAAGAAAACAAGATACTACATGCAATAAAGTGACCATCACCCTTCTAGCTACGACGATTCTATAATTGAGTAGAGCTTAAAGTTTACTAAGATGGCCACGTACTCCCAATGAAAGATATAGATATAAGATGTCACACATTCATAACTATTTAAATTTGATTTCCTTGTAACTTGAATAATTTATACAATAATAGAGAATTTACATAAATATTCTATAATTTAAGAACAAATATCCCTTATTATATTGCAACAATTCTATATTATCATTGCAACCAAACACATCACAATATAATGATATAAAGCATAAGTGAAGTATGATAATAATATGTCCAAAGCATAAGCATAATAGATAGAGAAGTTCAAGTGCTTGTGTTTGCAGATAAAAATATTAACAACAATATCCCACTCCGAAGCTACACATTCCGATTAAGCAGCATGTTTGCGGAGGGTGACAATAAGTATTATCCAAGCACCAATTGGCGCAGGGATTAGGATTAGGATCAGAGCAGGGGTTTTGACGTATTACAAATTTCTGGGTTAAATTTGTAAATAGAAAACGTCAAAATCGTAAACAGCAAACAACAAACAGTCGAATAAACCGTCAGCGGCATAAATGGAGTCGAATTTTGCCATGCGGTCATTGAATTTCTCCATCAGTTAAGACAGAGCTTCGGAGCTTCCAAGACTAGGGTTTTGTCCAGTGAAGAGTTCCTTGGTCTCCAGGAGCATTCCTTTGAAATAATACTTCATTTGAATATGCACTAGCTAGGTTTCAATGCGTAATGTTTAATCCTTAAACATGTTAGCATTAATTCCTCCATGAGTTTGAACTATTGGAAATCAATACATGTAGGAATTTTCAAGTTCTTTCAAGACTCGCATATAAGTTTTGATCCTAAAACAGATAAATCCTTCACGTCCTTGCTATAACTAATGAATTTCATCCTTTTCTTGTGCCGATCAAACAAGTTATGATTTTTCACCTTAATTCTAATTTTCTGACTTTTGCACATTGTTACCTCAAATTTGAAACCTTACTTCTGATGTTTTGCAGCCTAAATCAGATTGAATTCCCTTTAATTGCCCTTAATTTCACCTTAATTGGAGAAATTCAACGAACCTACTACAAGTCTGGCTTTCAAAGTTTTTTAATTTTTAATTTTGTTTAAAATTGCTTCTTTCCTGGAAATCAGGGATTTTCCTAGGGTCTGCCTTCAAATTTTTCCTTCTGTTTGCAGACCAGATTAAATCGCCTCCTTTTAAGCAAGAATCTGCCTTCAAATTGCTCTGAACTTCGCCCAGCTATTGGAAATTCACACTTATATGTTTGATTTCTGCTCAAAATCGCTAGTTTCTGGATTTAAATTTACTTCCCTTCTTGAATTCGTTGGGTAAACTCATAGAAAATCCAAATGAAGACCTTTGATCTTTTATTCATAATCTTTATGACCAGTACTAAAACAAAGATAAACTAAGACACAATGCTTTAATAATAAGTAATCCTCCTCCACGTGAACCGGATAAAGTTACCTATTCAAGATCAATCCATCTTTTGAGATAATTTACATAATATCATATGCTAGATGAAAAGCAAGATTTAGCTTAGATTTGTCTGTACCGGTGTCAATTTAGTTGAAGGACTAGATATGATAATGTTTATCTAAGCTCAATATGATAGTCATAGTATTTTGTAAGTCTCCATTGAGCCATAAAGCATCCAATAGATAACATTAAAGGATCTTACATAATGCCTCCAAGGAGGAGATAGAAGGCAACCCTAAGAAAATAAAAAGGAAAGAATAACCAAAAGAACAAGAAAACAGAGCCTCAAGGGGAGAAAACCAAAAGAGAGGAAAACAAGGAAAGAAGCCAAGACAAATGAGCCAAAACAGGGTAGAGGGGAGCAACAAACAAACACACACACACACACACACACACACACACACACACATATATATATGAATTATATGATAGTCTATATATAAGTATATATTTTCTAAAGTCGGATAGGAGGCCAAACATAAAGGGAAATCAAGAAGAAAATTTAAAAACAGAATGGATAACCATAAAAAAGCCCGCAAAACCAAAAATAGAATGAGAATATATATATATACACATATATACATATATGCATATATATATATATATAATATAATATATATATATATGTGTGTGTGTGTGTTATATATATATATATATATGTATATATACATATATATATAACACACACATATACATATATGTATGTATATATACATGTATATGTATATATATATACACATATACATATATACATGTATGTGTATATATACATATATATACACACACATATATATATATATATGCATATATATGTATGTGTATATATATACATATATATACATGTGTATATATATACATATATATACATGTATATATATACACATATACATACATGTGTGTGTGTGTGTGTCTATATACACACATACACTCACTCACACACACTTGTATATATAAAATGAAAGCGAAGACTTGTCATAAGTCTCAACTAACAGGGGACATGCAAAATCAAAGGCTAGCAATCCAACATCTCAAAGGAAATAGTGAAAATACATAAACCATCCTACAACATACCCAAATCAAACAAGATATCAACAACCAGAGCCTTAGTGCCAGATACCCCTGTGTATCTATTCATAAGATTAAGAATAAGCCGCAATCCCCAAATTCGCTAATGTCAGAAATTGAACAAGTAGGATATTGAGAAATACCTTCCAGATTATTCTAGGAATAGGAAAACATCAACAATACCAGATCCAACCAATATACGCCTGGGTAGATTCTAACAACCACATATGCTTATATCTTATAATTGGACAAAATTTCATGAAAAAACAACCACAGGCCAAGTAGCAATATTAACTATAATCTATATATTTTCTTCATATTATATAGTCTTTTTAATGTATATTCTAATGCAAGTTTATCAGATATATTGTCTAAGTATTAAAATAATGCATAACCAAAAGAGAATGATCAGTGCATAATCCTTACATACCCAAGCAAAGGAAAGTCCAAGAAGCTAAAACCATACCTTACTATTACCAAAATCGGCCATATATACGATATACAAAAGATCTATCTTCAATCAACTGTTGTATTTTTAGAATAAAATATGATTGCCTTGAGCCTCTTTATTTGACTTTTGATTCTCCTCTGTTTAATGATGATACGTTCAAATCAGATTTCTTTTCTTGTGGACTTTAAGAGATAAGTTCAAATTAGATTTTTGAAATGTGATTCTGTCTTTGGACAACAATTACTTTATAAAGAGAAGAATGCTTTTATTCTTCTACATGTATGTAAGAAGAATGCAACAAGTTTTTAGTGTTTTGTAAATGCTCTATTTTATCAGAGAAGTTTTTGTAACAATAGTTATAAATTAATTTTTTTTTAAGCAATGATTGCTTCAGATAATCTTGTAAGAGTTTTGAGAAGCTCTTTGAAGTTTGTATGCAACCCCAAATAGCTGCAAGTTTATTTTGATTGTAGAAATAATTTCCAAATTAATAGAAGCAATAAGAAGTTGCATATCTCCATCTTTGTTCTGTATTTATGGTCTGCACTATTTTGGGGTTTCTTAAATTAATTTATTTATGAAACAGAGCATCTCTGTGTGAGTTTCCAGAATATAGATTGAGTCTATATTTTTTACATGGTATCAGAGTTGATTGACCCTACATCCTTGTGAGTTTGGGCATTTGTTTTTTTTTGGGTATTTGAATTTCTTGTACACAAGACATGACTGGAGATGGAGGAAAGAGCTGGCAGTAGCCACTGTCCTTTAATAGACAAAATTATGATGTTTGGGCAAAGAAGATGAAGACCATCATGTTTGAAAACAATTTGTGGGAGCTTGTGGTCAATGAATGTGTGGAAGTGACTGACTCAGCTCTATTTTCTGCTCTCTCAAATAATCAGAAGACTCAGTTGAAGGAGTCAAGGAGGAAAGATGTAAAAGTATTGAGCTTGATTGAAATTGACTTGACAGAGGCAATCTTTCCCAGAATAGAAGTAGCTGATTATTCCAAAGAAGCTTGGGATATCCTTCATACTAGTTTTAAAGGGACTGAAAAAGTTTATGTGGTGAAGCTTCAAATGCTTTGAAGATAATTTGAGACTTTTCTCATGAGGGACAATGAATCCATTTCAGATTTAAGCTCAAGACTCTCTAGTTTGATAAACCAGTTGAGAAGCAATGGAGAAACCATGGAGGAGCAAAGAATAATAGAGAAAATTTTGAGAAGTCTGCCCTCAAAATTTGATACTCTAGTTATTGCCATTGAAGAGGCAAAGGATCTATCAACATTGACTGTTGATGAGTTAATGGGTTCTTTCCAAACCATGAGCATCGCATAAATAGATCAACAAATTCTTCTCAAGAGAAACATTTCAGAGCTCAATCCAATGTAAGAGGTAGGGGGAGAGGAAGAAACAACTTTGGAAGAGGCTCAATGTACAGGCAGAGGTCGTGGCAACTCAAGACAATAAAATGTTGGAGGAGAAAGCTCAGAATGAGCAGCCACAAATTATGGAGCTAACAGCTCTCAGAATAATTCCAGAGGAGGCAAGAAGAACAATAGCTTGAATAAGAGCAATATTGAGTGCTATTATTGCCATAAATTTGGGCATTATGCAAGTGAATACTACAAAAAGAAAAGTGATCAATCAAAGCAAAGTGCTAATGTGGTTGATGTTAAAGTGGGTGATGGAAATAATCACACAGCCTTCATCTATTAGTAATAACTGAGAGGGGGGGGGGGGTGAATCAGTGGCCTCAAAAATTAATCCTTAAATCAACCCTTAAAACTTATAACCAAAAATTATGCCTCTAGTTATCTTTTGTCCTACAAGATGAATGCCTTGAAATACTTTTATCAATTTTCTACTTGTCAGATTGCATTGTAAAATCTTCTTCTGTATGTTTACCGATAAGAAGTCAACTATTTACCGAAACACAGTAAATATGCAGAGTATACCGATCAATCCAGAATTGCATATGTGAAATGTAAAACAGTAAATTAATAAAATATTAACACATAACACAAAGATTTTTAACGTGGAAACCTTGTTAAGGGAAAAACCACTGGGACCGGTACCCCAAATTTTCACTCTTTTGAAGTGAGCTCTGTTAGGAGCCAACCTTGTTAAAGGTTACAAACACACTGTTAGGTGTGACCTTGTTAGAGGATTTAAAGATAGTTTGTCACCTAGTATCTGACATCTAATGCTATCATCCTTGATCAAACACTCACTTGGCCTGTTAATAGGTATCAGTTATATCCAATGCTACTTTCATGATCAAACTTTTTGATACTCCTTGGGATGTATCTCAATTGTAAAATACTTTTAAGTCCTGCTCAGTTAAGAGACTTGATGCTTCAATGGTTAAACTAAAACATTAATGATCTGTTCATACATACAACTTGAATTGCATATTTTCAGATCTATTGTAAGTGCATTACCTCTCTGATCAATATAATCAAATCTATACCTTGCTCCACATTGTTCTGCTATGTGATTTTGTCTCACTGTTCATCGGTATCTACAGAATATAGCTCTTTCTTTTAGCTTGTTGATCAGGACTGGATGAAGACTTTCTTCTCCTTCAGAATTTCTTTAGCATCTTCCCTCTTCTTTTTTTCACTCCACACACCCCCTTCGTAATGAATTGGGTTTGTCTCTTTATAGACATGATTTACCTTTTCTTGGCTTTCTTGATTCTTGGTGTGATCCACAATTCTCACCAATTAGATTTAAAGCAAACTCCAGTTTTATCTCAAAGAGATCTTCATGCCAACTGGACAAATGAGCTTTAAAACAATTACTTATCCTCTTCTTTATTTGGTCGATTAAAACAATGATAAGTATTAGTTGTCTATTTATAGCTCTTGACAACTAAGCATTTTGTCATTCCTGAACTCTCTGTTCTGTCGGTCAACACTTCAGTTAGTTGTCGGTGATAACTGATTATTCTGTCAGTGTGACTTCAGTTGTCATTGGGATCTTCGTCCTTGCCTTTTTTGTCGGGCAACATTGTAATTATGTCCGTCAGGTTACACTGTGTTTTGTTCATCGAAAAACACTGTAACTTTGCTCGTCAGTAATGTTGTGACTTTGCTCATTGGGTAACACTGTGACTTTTCTCTTTAACTCCGACCGTCGGTGTATGTAGTCACTTTGTGAATACTTGACTTATATGCATTACTGAAAGTATAGCCTTTGATTCATTGGTTCTTTGAAGTCTTTGACAGTATTTCCATGACCATACAGATTATATCAAGTTGACATAAATGACAATACAATACATTAACTGATTTAATGTCTTGCATGATCATCAACTTAACATCTTCAAACATTCAATCAGTTACATGTCATCAATCTGTCCCTTTGGCATTAATGGCAACATATTTACATTATCATACTATACTATTACTAATACAATATGAAATATACAGTTTCATCAAGCTTTCCTAATGTAACTATTTCAAATGTTTGGCTATCGGTAAGCTCAGTTAGCTTAGATTTGATTCTTGCAGCTTTCTGTCTATCTTCAATCCCTTCACTGGATAGATGTAGAATCTTTCTTTCTCTGATGTGATGTGTTCTCCTTCTATGTCAAACTCTCTCCCTTTGACTGTTTATCCTTCCTTTGATGTCTTGTGTCAGCAATTTTGTTTCTTTGTATGTACTCTCCCTTACTTGTTACATCTCTCCCTTTGGATACTTTGATGGATATAATCTCTCCCTTTATCAGTATAATAATGAAATTTCTCTCTTCCTTTGACAACAATGCCAAACAAACATCTTTTCAAACAAATATTTGTCAGAAATGTCAAACAGATCCTTTTTTTTATCTATAATATACTCCTTGAATTTCCCAATCCATCGGTAATAACTCTGGTTCTTAGAGTAGATAAGTACCTTGCTGTGTACAGATGTATCTTTGAAAACCATCTCTCTGCTTGCATCAACATGAATGATATTCTGATAATATATAGGCTGATGCAGCTTTCTAGTCATTTTACTGACTAGTAGACAAGTGTTTGACCCCTAATCTTTTTCTCAAGTACTCAAATGCATCCTTGGGCAGTGGCTTGGTGAATATATTGACCAATTATTCCTTTGATTGCACATACTCAAGTACCACCTCCTTTTCTTGAACGTGTTCTCTCAAATAATGATACTTGATGGCAATATGCTTTGTTTTAACATGCATAACTGGATTATTGGAAATGTTTATTGCACTAGTATTATCATAGTAGATAATTACTGATTCAAGAATTTTCATATGCATACCTTCCATTAACTATTTGATCCATGCAATATTTGAGCAGTTTGTAGTAGCAGCAATATACTCTGCTTCTGCAGTGGACTGAGAGATGCATCCTTGCTTCTTGTTGATCCGTGTGACAAGTCTATCACCCACAAAGAATGCTACTCCATTTGTGCTCTTTTGGTCATTAATATTTCCAGTCCAATCAGCGTTGGTGAAGACTTTAAGTTCAAATTTACCTTCTCTTCTATACCATAAGCCATATTCCTTGGTATTCTTCAAATATCTTAGAATTCTTTTCACGACAGTCATATGTGATTCCCTGGGATTAGCAAAAAATCTAGCAACTATTCCTACTGCATGTGCAATATCTGGTCTAGTATATGCAACATACATAAGTTTTCCAATCATTGATATGTATAAAGTTTGATTTACCTCTGATAAATTGTCCTCCTTTGTCAGTTTACATCCAGTTTCCATCAGTGTTCCAACTGGTTTGGACTCTTGCATCTTGAATATTTTTAGTACTTCTTTGATGTACTTGCATTGTGTAATGAAAATACCTTCATCTTGTTGCATGATCTGCAAACCAAGAAATAACTTGATCTCTCCAAACATAGACATCTCAAACTCTTTTCTCATTTCATTTGAAAATGATTTGCATAGCATATCACTGCCTCTAAATATGATGTCATCAACAAATATCTCAACAATCAAAATGTTAGCATCAGTATCTTCTTTCAAATAAAGATTATTAGTTTCACTAGTCCTTACAAATCCAATACTATTAAGATAGGAATGAAGTCTTTTATACCAGGCTCAGGGTGCTTGTTTCAATCTATATAGGGCTTTGTGAAGTCTACATACCATGTCCCTCTTGTCTGGATCAACAAACCCTTCTAGTTGTTCAATATATACCTCTTCTTCAAGTATTTCGTTTAGGAATACGAACTTGACATCCATTTGATATACCTTGAATCCTTTACATGCAGCATAAGAAAGTAGTATTTTTACTCCTTCTAGCCTAGCAACGGGTGCAAAGGCCTCTCCATAGTCAATCCCTTATTCTTGTGCATACCCCTTGCATACTAGTCTTGCTTTATTTCTGGTGACTTCTCCATTCTCATTCAGTTTATTCCTGAATATCAATTTTGTACCGATGACATTCTTGTCATCTAGTCTTGGTACAAGTGTCCATGTCTTGTTTTTCTCAATCTGCTCAATCTTGTCATTCATAGAACTTATCCATTCATCATTATCTAGTGCAACATTGACAAATTTTGGCTCATAATCACAAATAAGACATCTTGTATTTAGAGATGTACTTTTGGTTCTCATACCAGCCTTCTTATCTCCAATGATCTGGTTTTGTGGATGATTCCTTCTGACATATCTGGAAAGTACAGGTTCAACTCTTTGTCTATCAGCTTGATCATCATTCTATCCTTCATTCAGTTCTTCATCATTTTGTGCGTCATCTTGAGCAATATTCTGATCATCGGTATTCGCAACCTGATGCTCGAGTGCAATGATATGTTGCTCAGGAGCTTAACATAGTTGGTCGGGTAGAGTGTCAGGTTCCTCATTGTAAGCAAACCTATTGTAGTCCTTTGGTTCTTTAGTGCTTTTCTTTTCATTATTTTCTGCAAATTCATCTATCTTTACATTTGCACTTTCAACAATTTTGTTAGAGGCTTTATTTAGACATTTATATGCCTTTCTCTTGGTGGAATACCCTAGAAATATTCCTTCATCACTCTTGGAGTCAAGTTTTCCATTTCTATCATCTTTTAAGATATAACATTGACTACCAAAATTTTTGAAATAACTCACATTGGGTGTGTATCCATACCAAAACTCATAAGGTGTCTTCTTGGTGTCTTTATTCAATTATACTATGTTTAATGTATAAACAATAGTATTGACAGCTTCTCTCTAGAAGATTTGGGTGATGCCTTTCTCTATCATCAGTGTCCTTGCACAATCCACAATGGATCTGTTCCTTCTTTCAGCAATTCTATTTTGCTGTGGTGTTCTTGATGCAGAGACCTGTCTTCTGATTCCATGCTCATTACAAGAGTTAGTGAATTCATCTGAAATAAATTCCCCTCCTCTATCTGACCTTAAGCATTTTAATTCTTTACCACTTTGTTTCTCAACCATTGCCTTGTACCATTTAAACATCTTAAATGCTTCAGATTTATCTTTTAGAAACATGACTGTCATCATTCTAGAGTAATCATCAACAAAGAGAATAAAATATCTATCTCCATAATAGCTCTTTGTTCTCATAGGTCCACATAGGTCAGTATGGACTAATTCTAGAATGGAATCAGATGTATGGGTTTTTCTTTTGAAACTAAATTTTTTCATCTTACCTTTTTGACAATTCTTACACATGATGTTGTCGGGCTTAGTCAACGTCGGTAAACCTCTTACATTTCTCTTTTTTCTAATCTTTATCATGTTGTCAAAGTTCACATGACACAATCTTTTGTGCCACAACCATATGTCTTCGTTTGTAGCAATCAAAAAAGTGGTGTCAATATCATTCAGATAGAATAAGTTACATTTTTTTTTCTCACCGGTACCAATCAGATTTCCTGATTTATTGAAGATCTTTGTCTTATTATTTTCAAATGCTTCTCTGTGACCTGAATTATTCAATTGAGAAACACTCAATAGATTATAATTCAATCTATTTACCCAATAAGAATTTTCACATTTTATCTGATTATTCAACATTATGATTCCTCTACCTTCAACTGGCCAAGGTGTGTCATTAACCATTCTTACTGAACCACATTTATGGTATTCAAAAGTCTCAAACTTTTTCTTGTCACCAGTCATATGGTGAGTGCAACCACTATCTATGATCCAGACATCATTTTTACTAACTTTAGACATAAGTGCATTTTCTACATACCTTTCTTCATCATCATTTGAATCATCTTTTATTGCCACAAACACCATCTCAATGCCTTCCTCAAATTCGGTGTCAGTGTCATCATCGTTGCATTTAGCTAGGTAATTGGCCTTCTTTCCTTTATCCTTGTAGTCTCGGGTATCTCTTCTTTCTGATTGTCGGTAGCTTTTGTAATCACCTCTATCAGACTTCTTTTCAAATGATTTGTCATTACTTCTGTCATCTTTTCGTATGTTAGGACCACTTGTAGCAAAGTGTCCAATCTCTTTACAATTAAAACAAACAAGTAGTGATTTACCTTTGTATTTACCTTTGCCTCTCTGTATTATTCTTTCCATAAGTGCTTCAATTTCATCAAGATCTTCTTCTTCACTTTCACTATCACTATCTTTTCTCATAGTGTGTTTATGAATTGATTTACTTATTCTCATAGAAGATTTGAATGCAGACTCTATGTTTGGTAAGACACTATTATCAAAATTATTCATGTCAAATGAAATAATTCTTCCAATCAAACTATCTAGAGTAACATTGTTATTTGCTACTGATCTCATTTCTTGAATGACAGATACTCTAATAGCATAAGTAGGCAGTAAGGTTCTTAGAATTTTACTTACCATTGTATCCTTTTCTAGTACACCTCCAACTCCTCGAATAGAATTGACTACCTCTTTGATTCTTGTGCTGTACTGAGTGATGTTTTCACCTTCTTTCATTTTGAGATCATAAAACTTTCCTCTAAGGCTTTCTTCCTTGGCTCTCAAAACATTCTTGTCAGCACCATGTACAAGCATCAATTTGTCCCACATCTGCTTTGCAGTCTTACAGGTTTTGACATCTTCAAATTCAGCATCGGAGAGTGAAAAATCAAGCTCTATAATCATGCAATTGTGCTCATTCTTCTCTCATTTGTTCAAATGTTGGTGCTCCTATGGGAAACACATATTCAGTATCTAAGTATTGAGTAACATCATTTCCAATACCTAATAAGTGGAGTCTTATTTTGCTCTGCCATGAAGCAAAATTATCTTTGTTCAACTTGGGCACATCTCATCTGTTCATCTTGTGATCTTTATCTTAAGTCTTGAAACCTTCCTTCTAAGCACACAAGATCTGATACCAATTGTTATTAATAACTAAGAGTGGGGGGTGAATTAGTGGCCTCAAAAATTAATCCTTAAATCAACCCTTAAAAATTATAACCACAAATTATGCCTCTAGTTATCTTCTATCCTACAAGATGAATGCCTTGAAATACTTATATCAATTTACTACTTGTCGGATTGCTTTGTAAAATCTTCTTCTGTATGTTTACCGATAAGCAGTCAACTATTTACCGAAACACAGTAAATATGCAGAGTATACCGATCAATCCAGAATTGCATATGTGAAATGTAAAATAGTAAAGTAATAAAATATTAACGCATAACACATGGATTTTTAATATGGAAATCCTGTTAAGGGAAAAACCACTGGGACCGTACCCCAAATTTTCACTCTTCTGAAGTGAGCTCTGTTAGGAGCCAACCCTGCTAAAGGTTACAAACACACTATTAGGTGTGACCTTGTTAGAGGATTTAAAGATAGTTTATCACCAAGTATCTGGCATCTAATGCTATCATCCTTGATCAAACACTCACTTGACCTGTCAATAGGTATCGGGAATATCCAATGCTACTTTCATGATCAAACTTTTTGATACTCCTTGGGATGTATCTCAATTGTAAAAGACTTTTAAGTCCTACTCGGTTAAGAGACTTGATGCTTCAATAGTTAAACTGAAACATTAATGATATGTTCATACATACAACTTGAATTGCAGATTTTTAAATCTATTGTAAGTGCATTACCTCTCTGATCAATATAATCAAATCTATAACTTGCTCCACACTGTTCTTCTCTATGATGTTGTCTCACTGTTCGTCAGTGTCTGTAGAATCTAGCTCTTTCTTTTAGCTTGTTGATCAGGACTGAATGAAGACTTTCTTCTCCTTTAGAATTTCTTTAGCATCTTCCCTCTTCTCTTTTTCACTCCACACACCCCCTTCGTAATGAATTGGGTTTGTCTCTTTATAGACATGATTTACCTTTTCTTGGCTTTCTTGATTCTTGGCGTGATCCACAATTATTTCCAATTAGATTTAAAGCAAACTCCAGTTTTATCTCAAAGAGCTCTTCATGCCAACTGGACAAATCATCTTTAAAAAAATTACTTATCCTCTACTTTATCTGGTTGATTAAAATAATGATAAGTATCAATTAAGTCTATTTATAGCTCTTGACAGCTAAGCATTTTGTCATTTCTAAACTCTCTTTTCTATCTTTCAACAGTTTAGTTAGTTGTCGATGATAACTGACTGTTCCATCGGTGTGACTTCAGTTGTCATCAGGATCTCTGTCTTTGTCTTTTTCATTGGGAAACACTGTAATTCTATCTATCGGGTTACACTGTCATTTTCTCGTAAAAAAAAACTGTAATTTTTCTCGTCGATAATGCTATGAATTTTCTTGTCGGGTAACACTGTGACTTTTCTCTTTAAATCTAACCATCGGTGTGCACTCCATCAGTGTATGTAGTCACTTTGTGAATACTTGACTTATATGCATTACTAAAAGCATAGCCTTTGATTCATTGGTTTTTTGAAGTCTTTGGCAGTATTTCCATGACCATATAGATTATATCAAGTTGACAACAATGACAATATAATACATTAACTAATTTAATGTCTTGTATGATCATCAACTTAACATCTTCAAACATTCAATCAGTTACATGTCATCATCATGATGTGCAATATTGGTGAAGAAGGCATCCCCAAAGTCTGGTATTTGGACAATGGTTGTAGTAACCACATGAGTGGTAATGAAAGTCTTTTTTCCTTCCATTGATAAATCTATAAAGTCTGAAATTAAAATGGGGAACAATGGAATTGTTCCAGTTGTGGGCAAAGGATTTATTATGATATGCGCCAAGCAAGGTGAGAAACAAGAAATTCAGAATATTTATTTTGCTCCAAGTATAAAGAACAATTTGATGAGTGTTGGACAACTCATTCAAAATTGATATAAAGTGCTGATGGAGAATGACCAATGTGTCATTTATGAGAAGGATGTGAGTAAGAAAATTATTGCAGCAGTCCAAATGACAAAGAATTGAATGTTTCCATTGAAGGTAGAAATGTGCTTCTCTTCAATTTCAGTAGCTACATCTCCCAAGCAAGCATGTACAGTAGTACAACAGTAATCAACCTTCAAGAGCATGATTGAATACCCCTCCAAGCTATGAAATTTAAGGTATGGATATCTTGGCAATGTTAGTTTAAGTTTATTATCCAAGAAAAGAATGGTAGATGATTTTCCTTGTATAAAAGAGTTTAGTAGCAAGTGTGAGGCTTGCATTTTGGGTAAGAAACATAGGCTACCCTTTAGTTCTGGTAACTCTAGAAGGGAAAGAGAACCATTAGAGTTGGTGTATACTGATTTAGTTGGCCCTATGTAAATCACTTCTATTGGGGGGTACTTATTTTATGACCTTCATAGATGATTTCATCCGTAGAACATGGGTATATTTTATGAAAAATAAATCTGAAGCTTTTGATAAGTTTTTAGAATTTAAAGCCTAGAGGCTAAAAAATAAAGTGGACACAATATTAAAGTCCTAAGGTAAGATAGAGGGGGAATATACCTCCAATGTTTTTGTGAAATTTTGCTAGCAGAATGGCATAAAGAAGGAGCTAACAGCCAGTTATACTATGTAGAAAAATGGAGTGGTTGAAAGAAAGAATAAGACCATCGTTGAGATGGAAAGAAGTATGATGAAAGAAAAAGGACTCCCAATTGAATATTGGGGAGAAGCTGTTGCAAAAGTTTTTTATTTGATAAATAGAAGTCCTACAAAGGCAGTCTGTCACAAGATTCCATTGGAAGCATGGGCAAAGCATACATGGATGGTTCAACACTTGAGAGTGTTTGGGTATGTAGCATATGCACACGTGCCAAAGGAGAAAAGACAAAATTTGGATGAGAAGGGTGTGAAGTGTATCTTTGTGGGATATAGTCTTGATTCAAAGACATATAGATTGTATAATCCAGTCACCAAAAAGATCATCATTTCAAGAGATGTGGAGTTCATTGAGAATGAGTCATAGGATGACTTGGTGGACACATCTTCAAGCACTTCAAGTAAAGTGCCTAGTATTATTGAAGACAATGACGTTAATGATCAACAAGATGTTATAACAATAGATATGGAAGGCTCTAGACGACTATGAATTGGCCCAGAAGAGACCAACAACAATACTGAGAGTTGTGATCCCACTCTCGCCTCCCTAGTGCCAAGAAAGACCAAGAGTATAAGGGAGATTTACCAAGATGAAAGGTATGAAAATGAAATTAATGAAAACACCAATTTTGAATTATTTTCTCATAGTGATCCAATTTATTTTGAGGATGCTGAAAAGGAAGAAAAATGGTGTAGGGCCATGGATGAGGAAATAGATGCAATAAAAAGAAATGAAACTTGGGAGCTAATTAATTTACCTCCTAACAAGAAATTTATTGGAGTTAAATGGGTTTACAAGACCAAGAGAAATGCTGAAGGAAAACTAAATAGGCATAAGGCTCAATTGGTGGTCAAGGGGTACAAACAGCAGTTTGGAAGAGACTATGATGAAACCTATGCCCATGTTGCAAGAATGAAAACCGTGCGTGTTGTCACAACAATTGCAGCCCAACACAAATGGAAGGTATATCAAATGGATGTAAAATTCATCTTCTTTATTGGAGTATTGAAAGAAGAGATTTATGTGGAGTAGCCACCTAGTTATGAAGTTTTAAGTCATGAAGGTAAAGTGTATAGGCTGAAGAAGGCTCTTTATGGGCTGAAGCAAGCTCCACGAGCATGGTATAGTGTGATTGACTCATATTTGATGAGCAATGGTTTTTGTAAAAGCGATGGTGATCCCACTCTTTACATCAAGGCAACCAATGATAATATTTTAATTATTTTCTTGTATGTTGATGATTTAGTCTTTACTAGGGATGATGATTTCCTCATTGATAATTTTAAAGAGGCCATGAAAAGAGAGTTTGAAATGTCAGACTTAGGTCTCTTAAGATATTTTCTAGGCATAGAAGTAAAACAAATGCATGATGACATTTTTATCTCTCAAGAAATATTTGCAAATTAGATCTTGGAGAGATTTAGAATGCAAAGTGGCAAACCTTCCCCAGCACCAACTATGGTAGGTTTAGAATTAAGCGAGAATGATTACAACAATAATGTGAAATCAACTTTGTTTAAAAGCTTGGTTGTAATTTTGATTTATTTAACAGCTACTAGGCTGAATATTATGCATTTAGTAAGTTTGATTTCCAGATTTATGGAAACTCCAAAAGACTCCCATTGACAAGCGGGAAAGAGAATCCTAAGGTATGTAAATGGCACCAAGGGATATGGTATTTTTTATACTGCAACAAATGATTCTGGACTGATTGGTTACATAGATATTGATTGGGCAGGAAGTTTGGATGATAGGAAGAGCACTTCCGAATATGTCTTTCACATGGGTTCAAGTGTAATCTCATGGGCTTCTAAGAAGCAACCCATAGTTTTTCAATCTACAATAGATGCTGAATATATAGCAGCAAATGCAGCAACATGTCAAGCTATTTGGCTGAGAAGGATCTTGGCAGATTTGAAGGAAGAACAAGAGGATGGAACCACAATGTTTTTGTGACAATATTTCCTCAATAGCTTTGTCAAAAAATATTGTGTTTCATGGAAGAAGCAAGCACATTGAAATCATGTATCATTTTATTAGATAATTATTTGAGAATGGTGAAATAAAATTAAATTTTTGCAGGTCAGAGCAGCAGCTAGCGGACATCTTCACCAAGTCATTGGGCATTGCAAGTTTTGAACGCCTAAGGAGAAATCTAGGCGTGGTAATCTTGGATCAAGCATGATCGTGTTTTTTTGGCTCAAGATAATGGGGGAGTGTTGGATTTTTCAGAATAAAATCTGATTGCCTTGAGTCTCTTTATTTGACTTTTAATTCTCCTATGTTTAATGTTGATAAGTTCAAATCAGATTTCTTTTCTTGTGGACTTTAAGAGATAAGTTCAAATCAGATTTTTGAAATATGATTCTATCTTTGGACAAAAATTACTTTATAAAGAGAAGAATGTTTTTATTCTTCTACATGTATGTAAGAAGAATGCAGCAGCAATTTTTTAGTGTTTTGTAAATGCTCTGTTTTATCAGAGAAGTTTTGTAACAATAATTATAAATTGATTATTCTATTAAGCAGTGATTGCTTTAGATAATCTTGTAAGAGTTTTGAGAAGCTCTTTGAAGTTTGTATGCAGCCCCATATAGCTGCAAGTTTATTTTGGTTGTAGAAGTAATTTCAAAATTAATAGAAGCAATAAGAATTTGCATATCTCTATCTTTGTTCTGTGTTTATGGTCTTCCCTATTTTGGGGTTTCTTGAATTAATTTATTACTGAAACAGAGCATCTCTGTGTGAGTTTCCAGAATATAAATTGTATCTATATTTTTTACATTAGCTACCTTTATCATTTTTCCCTTCTTATTGTTTTGATACTCCCCTTTGTTAGGGGTATTAGGAGATCCATTAGAATGATATATTTTTTTGTTCTTATTCATTTTCATAGACCTAGCACTAGATTCACCCTTCGAATCCTCTACATCTTCATCGTCATTCATAAAAGAGGTGTTAGGAATATCAATGACCTCCTCGTCCATGGAAATGGTCTCCTGTGCCAAGCACTTATTAAACTAATATATATTGTCTGGTCTTGTTATGTGGTAAAGCCAAATGAGGAATTTTAAGTTGTGAGAGATAACATGCTTTCTAGATTCGAACGCATCTCAATCTTCAATTTCTAGAATAGGATATGTTGGGACCATCTTATCTTTCTAGATAAGCCGACCATAATTCCTTGGTTTCAAAATTTTAAGATCATCGTATATATTTAGCAAGACTTTGTTTATATCCACCAAAATATCCCCAATAAAAATTCTTTTTCATAATTTCTTAACAATCTCTTTGTCATTTTCAAAAAATATTGCAACAACCAATAACATGGTTCAGATATATATGATTTTTCCTTACTTTGATCTTTATTAAAAACATACTCATCACCAAAGATACACATTATTCCCTAATTACCATAACGTGAGAAATTTCACGATACCTTGCAACCTATCTCTAGTCACCGCGTCTGTAAGAGCCATATGCCACTTCTTGCAACTCAACTTCCCAAGAGTATCCATGGTGTTTGAAGTGTTTCTAATAGAACAAAGGGTTCAAATATAAAATATGGTTAGAAGTCTAGATATTCCAACATTGGAAAAATATCACACAAACAAGACCAAAGGAAATGATGAAAAACACAACCAAAAAATAATTAAAGTGACGTCTACTAAGAGGTAGACTACTCGTAAGAAGGAAAGAGAATAGAAGGAAGACAAAAGGAAAGGGGAAAAACCAAAACATGCATAATAGGGAGAAAACAAAGAAAGGGAAAAAAAGGGTGAAGGACCCGAAGGCAAGATAAAAACCAAAGGCAAGAATGAGACAATTAAAGAAGATAAACAAACATAGGGAAACAACAAAATGACCACTTATAGATAGGAAAAAGGATAATTCAAAGAGAGAGGCCCTTGTCTTAATAGGATGGTGATATAAGGGGAGGGATAATACAAATAAGGACTAGACTAAGCCAATGAGAGTCAATATGGACATTCTCATAGATATCATGCTTTGAAAGTAGAGTAGAGCTATTGGTCCTAAAGTCAAAGATTGACTGTATTAGTTAATTCTTGAAGATTGAAGATCTACATATATTCTTAATCAGTTGATCATCTTCCCCCAAATTTTCCAGTTCAACAACTAATTTATTACCTTCTCGGTAAATATGATTGATGGTAACCTATTCAAAATTGTTTAGTAATTCTACTGCCCTCCCGAGTTTAGAATGCAGATTCCAATTTGGGGTCTTACCAGTCCTTAAGGAATTTGTTATGATTTGGGAATCACCTTCAATAACAACCTTTTTTAGCTTTAATTTATGACATAGAAGTAGACCTTCCACACGAGCACTAATTTCTTCCATATTATTCATTTCTAATCCTAAAGGTTTAGCAAGTTTGGCTCAAATATCCTCATTCCAATTATGAATAACACATCCTATACCACCCATCCCCGCATTACCCCTAGAAGCTCCATCAAAATTGAGTTTATACCATTCATACTCTGGTTTTGTCCATTTACATTACTCTTTTTTGTATTATCCTTTGTATTATGATTGAGATTTGGGGGGATGACTAATCTGAACTAATTATTTCTTATTTTTCTATCCCAAATAGTAAATTTTTAGCTTCTTCTAAGTTTCCATTTCTTATTCATCTATTCTCTATTTCTATAATGGATTCTTCCACCTTATTTAGAAAACTGACTTGATCGATGCTTTTCCTTTGAAAGATGTTTCTATTCCTTTCTTTCCATATTTCCCAAGTTAATATAGAAGGAGCGGTCTTCCACATACTTCTATAAAGATTGTTATAGAAAATATATGGCCATCATTTAAGTGTGTCCTTCAGGTTGTTGGGTAATGTTGAATACCATTCTAGTTTCTTACATAACCATTTCCAACAAGAGTGGGAGAAAGGACACTCTACTAGAAGATGATCTGAGGATTCCTCATTAGCTTCACAAAGGACACACTTAGAGGGACCCTCAAAACCAAGTTTTTTGAACCATTCTGCAGTTAAGGTTCTACCTCGCATGGCTACCCATAGGAACATGCCATTTTTTTGGAGACAAGCTTTGTCCCAACACATATGAATAGGTAATTCTATTTTTGTCCATTTTTGTTGCTTAATCAAGGTAGCATACCCACCCTTGAGATATTGGGGATATTGGGAATGGGTTTGAGATGCTAGGTAAAGGAAATCACACAAAATGATTAGGGATACAAATTTTTGTTCCTTTCAACTAATTCCTAGGATCTTTTAGTTGAACATCCCCCACTCACCTTCTATCATATATCTTTTTAATGGGATCACTAGACTCCATAGTTTCAAATATGATGATATTTTTCTCTTTCTTTGTAATGTGACATTCCTCTTTATTTTTGGTGTTGGTCTTCACAACAAATCTCTTTCTTTTACCAAAATTAAGGCTCTTAAAATTCTCATAACCCATAGTCTCCTCTTTGAGATAAAACTTTAGATAACTCTTACATGAAAAGTAACCTTCAAAGTTAGAAGCAATAGACACATTAATTTATGTTTTCCTCACAAAAAATATTTCATGTGAGGGTTACAAATTATAATAAGTGTTAGAATAAATTATAACCCAACTAAATTCAACCTCCCTAGCATTAAAAAAATTCATAGTGTTTATATAATTTAGATGTTGGAAATTCATATAATTTACTAGAATATAAATATAAGCCCTTGATGTAAGGGAGTAGAGTCAAGGGAATTTTTATAGTCATTTATTGATGTCTATAGGGATGAGAGTAGATAAAAATTAACAAAATTCTTATTCAAATGATTTATGAGCATAAAATGGAGACCATAAACTAATTTGAATCTTGCATCTAGAGACACATATGCCATTAAAAATGTACTGACTCTCCTCATACCAACTTAGGAGAGTCTCTAGTGTGTATAAAATATAGTTTAACTAGGATTTATGAAGGAATCCAAATTATTTTCACCCACCCTAGTATATTTTTCAACTTTTATACCCTCATTAGAAACACTAGGAACATCTACATAATAATCTCTTAAGTAATGAGTCATGAAATTCCTTGCACAAACACATTCATGTCATTCAAACCTTTCATGAAGGCTTTGGAAATAATCATGTCCTTGAAGCCTTTCTGAATAGGGTATCAACCCCCACTTTTCTAGGATCCTCTAAAAAAATATATTCTTATGATTTCATTATAAGATGAGAGACCCACACAATTCTTACCATCTCCTATTTTTATATTAGCATAAATAGTTCTTCCTTTTCTCAACATAGAAAAACATGTGTTGACATAGATTAAGGAGAGATTGTCAAATAAATTTGTCATGACTTGTCTTTGAAGGGTAAAATTTATTTCTTCTACGTCCTTCATCCTTATAATATATCTATTGTATTTAGGAAACATGTCGTTATCATTCTTCTTAATCAATACTTTAATACGAACTCCCTAGCTTGTGAAAAACTATCACATTCATTCCCCTCTTAAAATATGTTCAAGTGGACTTCTTCAAAATAATTACATTGAAAGATGGAATCTTTGATGAGATTTTCAATAGTCTAGATAGGATTTTGGGTTCCTTGGAGACATATTATAATGTTCAATTAATCTCTCTCCATAATGAGTTTTTTCACACCAATTCGAGATGCCATAAGAATGGTCTTAAATGTTGTTATTTGTTTCACATAATGGGTGGATATAAAAAACCCAATTTGATATCATATGAAACTATAAAATTTCTCATGTGATCTCTAATTATTCCACCACCTCATGCGATTCTTGGATCGCCTTTCATAGCATCATCAAAGTTTCTATTTTCTCCGATTTCTAGGAAGCTTTGTACCACATTAAATCTAAAAGGTTTGACACCTTGAAAATGGTAGAGGTGTAAAAGTTAAGGTTCTAATCTTGAAATATCATCCAATCCATCTTTGAGACCTCCAAAGTTGCACCCTTAAACAACCTATTTTTAGCTTTTGTCAAAAATATTTCTTAATAGTTAAGATAATTCTATTAGAAACCCTATTGACAACATCTTTATTTTCCAAGAATATTTTGTTATTTATTTCTCTTCATATGACCCTAGAAACATTTGTTAGAGTGAGGAAGCATAATAACCTAATGGAGGGATTCTGTTGATGGGAGTGGGACTTTGTGACCGGTCTGCCAATAGAGTGTAATTTGTCAGCAGGTACTGGGGTTCCGACCAACTTCGCTTGTAAAGGTTGTCCGGGGAATAAATTCTCTGGGCCTTCAAGCACGTGAGAGTCGGGTCTCGACAGTGTGGGAGCTAAGTTGGGAGTGTGACTATTTTGTTCGAGGGGATAGCTGGTTTTCTTGGCTCGTCTTCTCTGGGGATTTTGTTAGGTTAGGGTTTCCTGCAAGCATTTGGATTATCAAAGAAACTTCAAAAGATATGCCAGGGTTAGAACTATTTTATTCTACCTATAGTTGTGCAAATACATTTAAAACATCAACCGAGCTCTAACATACTACACTAAATACTGAATGGATATAAAACCATCAGTTCATACATATTCAATAGCGAGGGGAAAAGTAGGTTGTTAATCTACTTAAAACATTAGAGCAAGGGACATTAGAAACATACAGCACAAAAGAGTATTAACTCAGAGATCAAAAGACCAACAACAACATTGCAAGAATCCTTCCTTCTTCATTAATGGTTTTCCAGCGAGCACTAGTGCGTACAATAATGGCTCCAAGGGAGCATCTATCTACTGAGAGCTTCTAAGAACTAAGGAGCATTGAGATCTGCAACTACCAGAAAGGAAATGCTAGAATGCTAATAGCTATGGACTGCAAAATCATCAATTATTCCGACCCTTGGAATGAGGTCAGACTTGTTATTTATACACAAAGGTTTTCCCTAAAACTAACCTAACTTAACCTTACACTCAACAATAAAATAAATTTTTTGGTGGCCGGTACTACCTACACCACATTACAACAACCTCGAAGAGAGCAGAGCTCTGACATGTCAAAAGAATAAGACAAGAAAAGAGGTATGGAAGAATCAGCCTCGAGAAAAGAGCCAGAGGGAGAATAGAAGAAATCTGATCCCCTGGGGATCGAGGCTACATGCCTCATCAATGTAAAAGAGGCTTACTATCTCTGATGCGCTAGGTGTTATGCTGGAGTGGTGCCTTGGGAAGACCACCTATCAGAACCATCCCTCGAGTTGACGTGCCTTGCTGGGGTCGACTACTTTCTGACACCCTTATTAACTGCCTGATAATGACCGGTCAGCTCCGAGGAACCTGGATGTGGGTCATCAAAAGAATGCAAAACTATGGATCCAGAACTCCGGGATCCAAGAGCTTGCACTTTGAGAATAAAGAATGTTCACAATGTATCCTATTGGTGAAAACCTCTGGGATCTGAAGAACCTTATTTCCCTTTACTATTTTTAAATGCTTCCAAAACTTGGCTTATGCCATCCTCATCTATATCCTTAATGCCATCCCACTGGCCACAGATAGTCTCAATCTTCTCTTCAACTTCTCTGGCCCCGTTCTAGAATTCATCTACTATCTTCACGACATCATGTGCCCGGAGCATAATCTTAGATAATCTTGATAACCTTCCTCCATCAAAGTCCCCGACAGACTGATATAGGGACTCCATGAACTCATCATACTTACTAAGGACATAGTCCTCTGGGGTGCATGTTCTAGTGGTGAAGGGGTCGAATTGTGACACCCTTACCACAAATTCCTTGAATAGGCCCAAAGGATACTGGGCTGTAGTTACTTTCTCTCTTAGGGCCTTAACCAGTTCCTTGCATACCTCAATCTTAAGGGCAAGTCTAGAGTACTAGGCCCGAAGGGAGCCATATGATTCTTCCCCCAAAATTCCTGCCTTGTGATGGCTTCTTCCCCAACATTGAAGACCTCATCCAACCCGGCCTTCCATATTTCATACTTTTCTAAGTATTTCTCCCACAGGACAGCGGAGACATTTGCCTGACTAAGGAGATATCTGATAGAGATCCAGGAGTGACACTACTATAAATTTCCTTATGGTGACTATCTATTCAGTGATCCACCTGTCCACAGCCTAGGCCTTCTTTTTCATGGTACTTAGAGTATCCGCATCACCCTGTGCAAGCGGTAATCCAGAGGTAGAAGCTTCTGGGTGGATCTCATCCAGGGGCTGTGTGAGTTTTGTTAGACGTGCGAGGAGATTTGCATTGGTTTATCTTTCCTCCTTCAACTTATGGGTCTGCTTATCATATCGGGCCTCCATTAGCTTGGTTACCTCCCTCAACAGGTCCAACTCACCCTGCTTGTCTTTCCTCCCTAGTGTTACCTTTGTGATCGCATAATCCTTGGGCCTTACCACCGCTGCATCTGCATCTGGGGGAGGTGTTGTGATTATCGCAACTGTACTTCCTACTGGACTAGTCTGAAGGGTATGGACTATCTGGGCCTTCTTAGGTTTCTTGGCCTTTACATTTCGGGCCATCATCTCAGCTAGGGAGAGTGGAACACCTGTTGCTACCGCTGGGACTTATCTCTTTTTGGATTCCACCAGCCATTGGGGTGGATGGGGCGGCTTTGCTGTCAAGACCTGGGTATTGGGACTCCGTTCGGAGTCCGGCAGTGCATTCTCGGTATCTTCAGTGTTATCAGGCTCTTTCTCCTTTTCCTATTCCTACTCTTTCTCCTGCTCTCTGGAGGCCTCAATATTTTTCGTCGTGTTGACATCCTCTTTCATGATGTCTAGGGTGTCTTCTCCGCCAGTATCAGCATCACCTATATTTTTGGGGATTTCCCCATCCTTCTCAGCACCGGGCGAGTTAACATTTGTATCCTCAGGGGTTCTCCCCTCATCCTGTTGTTGTTGTTCTTCCTCAGCATCATTCACCAAGATATCTTCCTCCATTGGAATTTTTTTTGGAGGTGGTGGAGGCATCTGACCTAGGTTCAATGTCTGGTCTGCTGTGATCACCTCCTCGAATGTATTCCAGGGCATTTGGTCACCTAGAGTAATCGAAGGCGTTTGGAGCATGATGAATGGGGGTACACTTGATCTCGTGGGTCTGATTTCCCCAGTCATCAGCTGCTCATCTTTTGTTTGCCTTGGTTCATCCTCGGTCTCCTGGAATGGTGTTTTCTCCCACTCATCTTGCTCCTTTTCCATTTATTCCTGAACTTTTTGCTTTATGGTAGCTTCTTTCTCTGAGGCTTTCTTCTCAGTGGGGATCTCCTCCTTTTCCTTAGTGGTGATCTCTTCCATCACATTATATATATCCCCATGTAGGTTCATGAGCTCATCCGTCCTGAAGATATCATCAAAATTGTCATGCGGGGGAGAGGTGTCTGAAATGTCATTCACTTTGGGGGAGTCCAAACTGACATCTACTAGGGAAACATCAGGCATATAGGGGCATGTGTCTGTGCTTGGGGTGGGTTTCACCTTTTGCTTCTTCTTCCTTTGTAGTGGGGCCCCGACATCTAGAATACTTATAGACTCTACCTCAGTGAAAGTCTTCCTGCTCATCAATGTGGCCAATGACGGGGATCCCACCGGGCAAGCAAATGCTACCAGATTTGCGAGGAGGCCCCGAGATAGTTGCACGCTTATTATCTGGCTTGCCAACCTCTATGCCTCCATTTTCTCCTGTACTTATGCCATTATGGGGAGTGAACCCTTGGGAGGTACTTGGGTTGGGATATCTTCTTTCTCCTTCCCCTTTCTTGTGCTGGGTCATGCAACTCTGGAGGTTGAGGCAGACCTCTGAATAATTGGTCCTTTTTGGGTGCTCCTCGAACACACCCACTCAAAATACTTGTGACTATTTTCTATAATGGGGTGACATACCCCCTTAATTGTTAAATCTTTTGGGGTGGCCCAATCCACCGGAGGGAGATCCAATTTATCTAACCCCTACTCTTTGTACAATGGTTCCTCCAGTGGCCCGTCATATGAAAAACCCTTCGGGAAACCCCGATGGTTGAGGGCTTTCATCAAGCCTTTAGACATCCATGAGTGTTGGCAGGCCCGGAGATAAAAAATTTCCTGGCAATCCACCCAAAAATATTCAATATCTTCTTTGTGTGGTGGGGACGCCCAGGGAAGCGCTAATGCTATCTTACCCAATGGATCAAAATTGTTTTTGGTATGGTGGAATTACCAGTCCCAGACTCTCCAGTTCATTGTCTACCTCCTTTTGTATGGCCAGACTGCAAGAATAGTTCTCGTAAGATATTGGGAACAGAACGTTGGTAACCTTCTTCAATGTTAAGAGGGCATGCAGCTCCAGAATTTGTCTGTAGAACTCTAAAAGAATAATTCTATCCCCGCAATATCAAGGAAGAAGATAGGGTTTTTTGGAGAAGCTGGTCACCCAAATATATGTGTGCTGCTAGAATTGAATAAAGTATTTTTTGTAAGAACTCACCAAGTTCATCGCCTCTTATGATAACGGGTATCTGGAATCCTGAGTAAGTGTCAAAATGTTTTGGTAAATGAAGGCATCATTTACCCTGCAAAAATCTGGGAAGCTTCATTCCCACTGGACCTGGGAATAATGATCCCATGGTGTTAACTGGCCGGGCCCATTCTTGAGAAAGCCCATTTTCTGTAAACCCTAAAAGGCAGGTCTCTATTGGGCCAGTACCCATAGTACATAAGATGTCATGTGGAACCTGGAGGTCTGGAGGACACTCTTCAGCTATGTGTCCACATGGTTGGCGATGATGGCCGCCCAATTGAAGGTCTGACTATGGGCGGTGATGCAATAGAGGAAGTAATACATCCATACCAATAAATCCTAGGCATGGGGCTCTCCAAAGAGCCTGCATAGAAATATAATGCCTACTTGGATAGGTTCTTTAAAATCCCCGCAGGGAATTTCCAACTTCATCTTTTTATAGTCCCTTCTCAGGGACTTCAGCCAGTGAGTATTGAGATGTTTCTGGGAGAGAAGGGAAGCTTATTCAAACTCCTTTAATGACATGGCCTGAGAGAGAACCACAGCTCCCTTGAATTGAGGGATCCCCAGCCCCGAGGAAAAAGTAGTTGTGTCCAAATTGACAATAGTCGTTGGATAGTGTAATGACTGGGGATCGGTGAGCAAGACAACCAAAGTGGAGGTGTTGTAGAGTGTCGCCAATTGGAGTATCAACTCTGGTGCTTGCACTGAGTAGGGAAGACTTGCAAATTTGATGATCTCGGAGGCGGTCAATTATTTTTCCGTATCATCTCCGGCGGTCCTTTGTTGGTAGATGGATTGGACCAAGCCCTACATTTCAGCCCAAAGTCTGGGCTCTTTGTCTATTATATCTTGAAACTTAGATTCCACCTTGGACCCTATGAGAGAACCCTCCTTTGGGTACTTGGAAGTCAGTGGTAGCTTGGACAACATCTTTTTGGACTTGGTTTTTATAGCTGCCCGGGTGGAGGTAGTTGGCAGCTCTGGGCTATTAGGAGGAGCGATTACTTCAGACATTTTGATCAATCTATCTGTAACCTGCAAGACTGGAGAACCATCAATACATGATATAATACAAATAATATTTTAAGGATTTTGGGGAATTCACCACCATTTCACACCTTCTCAAAAATGTTAGCATGCATCAAAAATCCTAGAATGTTTAAAGTTAATAAGGAGTGGATTCTGACACACACCTAGAGGCTCTAGGGCATTGGTTTAGGTAAAAAAATGGGATGAAGACCTAGGGGCTCTTAGCACCCAGAGTCTGAAAGAACTTAGCCATTGTCGACGTGACCGGTGGAGAGCCGTACTTGGCTAACATGGGTCATTATGTGGCCACGTGACAGGCGGCGTAAAATGCATTAATGGTGACAAGTGGGTTGACACGGAGGAAGTAAATGCTAGATGGGATGGGATTTGAATTCCCACTTGTGGGAAATTAATCCTGCCATTAAGATGATATGACAGAGGAGAGAGAAAGTTGCCAAGGCTTAAACCAGCAAGGTGCCGAGTTTGAGCCGTGACAGATACCTCTCTGATGAGCTCGACAATTGGTTTGGATGTGATGGAGTGCAACGAGATCGACATAGATGGGAGGATAAACATAGAATATACACTAAATATACAAGAGTCAAAGTGCTATGAGGGCCGAAGCATAACTCGCAGGCTGACCACAAAAATGGACGTATATATAGAAATGTACAAGAAGACTACAATATATACATAATATACAGAAGCACTTACAACATTCTAAAAAATATACAGAGTATACACATAAACTACAACTGCACAGAGGGCGGACAACCCTCTAGCAGAGCCAACCCACCAACGGGAGGTGAAGATAAGACCAAAGCCAGAAACGAAAAGATGAAACAGAACAAAGAAAACAAGCGAGAACCAGGAAAATAAAAACTAGAGAGAAAAAAGCTGAAGGCTTACCTGGAAACGTAGGGAATGCGGGAAAGACGAGAACGGGAGGCGCTCTGCAACAAGTTAGCCTTCGAGTGACCATGAACAAGCACTGCAAATCACTATTAAACAACCACTAAGCATAGGGAGCAAACAATTTTTAAATCGCCTTAATCACCTTTGAATCACTCTAATTTCTCTAAGTGTTTGATCGCGGTAAATGTGAAAATGATAGGTAACTTCTATTTATACCCCTAGGGTAAAAATGTATTGCCTTCTCTCCGCAAACTCCAAAACAAGCAAACCTCTGGACTTCGGACCTAGGGATTCCATGTAGTCACATCTTCTCGCAAAAGAAGACATAATGACAAAGAATTTCGGAGTCCGGGATCCAGACAGATCAAAAGAACGAACAAACTCTAGGACTGGGTCCCGGAGACAAAAGAAGACAAGAAACAAAAGAAAAACATCCATCGTGGAAGCAAAGCCTAGACGGAAAACAGAGGAAACAAAAGAAACCAAGGGAAAGAGCAAAAGCGAAAAGGGGGACCCAACATTTTGCCTACAAAATGTAGGGACGGGTATGCAGGGCATAACAGATTCAAAATGGAGGGAGACCATTTATCTAAAAAACCTTGAATAGAGTCAAGAAAATTAACATTTAAAAGGGAGAGAATGATTGTCTATACTTATCTAGAGAATTCTTACTCCAGTATAATATATATTTTTTAATTTTAGACTACATGAATTGGGTATATTGCCCCCTATAAAATGTAGTATTCTGGGTAAACCATTTAACATGACCGAAAATGTTAACGCAACACATCCTTTGGTACCACGTAGGCTGGGGAAAACTAGACCTTGTGACCTCGTGCTTTACCATAGGAAGCTCTTGACAATCAATCCTTGCCCCCAACCCACTCCAATATAATATGAGCAACACTTTATTCCTCCCGTTCATAGAGACTCTATATATATTGGAGACTGAGAAGTCATTCTTATTAATATTATCAAGACTATTAATTTATTTTTTGTTGTGATATGAAATAAGATATTAATTATAAGAATCAACTAGGAATACAAAATCTTAGCGCAAAAGTAAGCATGATTATTTATGTTCTCTAAAGACGTAAATCCCAAAGCCACATAATAGATATTTTTTGTAGATCTCTTCCATATTTTTTCATTCTTGCTAGAATATTGACGAATGTGAAAAAAGTACAACATGGATCAAGTCCTAGAAATAGGACCTTCCAATTATCTAGAAGAAATAAAGATTATAAGGAAATTTTAAACTTTGAAACCTTTTTTTTCCTCAATCTAACCTCCAACTTTATTGCAAACTATTCTTCTACAAGGTTCAAGAATATGTTTAATCAAGTCACAATTACTTTGTGTAGAGTATTACAACCAAGAGTCCTCCAAAAAAATTATACTAGCCCCATCTCCAAGATTCTATTGTGTGTCATTGTTGATAATATAGATGAATGCTAACATTTTTTCCGTAAACAAGATCCTTCAAGAAGACTATTACATGTTAAGATTCTAAAAAATCATTTTGGTGGAAATACATTCTTTTTATGATATTAGTCCACTCCTTTTTCTTAAAAATCATCATCCACATAATTTTAGCATTAAGAGATAAACTGAACTCTATTATCTTTCTAATCCCCATATCTCCTTTATATTTTTGCTTTCAAGAAAGTTCCTGATCCTTTAGAGGCAGTATTTTCTTTCATTAATCTTAGCCTACAGGAATTTTTATTTTTAGTTGATCAATCCTATCAGTAATATTGGTAGTGTATAATGTTATATTCTAAAGTTTTGCAATGATAATCTATATTTTTTTGACTTGTCTAAGAAGGTATCCCTCTCAACAAGCAAATTTCTCTAAACTTTATTCATAGGTCCATTCCAAAAGGAATCTAGAACTACACTTTAGAAAAGAGGCAGGCCAAGATATTTTGAAGGAAACACATACACTCGACAACCAAATTTTTGTTGTCTTGGAATTAGGGTATTCTAGAAAAATATAATACTCTTTGGAAAACCAATAGTCATGGCCACTATTTATTACAAGTGAACATAACACAAACCCCAATTTTCTTTAATTTTTAACACTAAATAATTTAATATTTCAAGAAAAAGATAATACTCTTTGGAAAACTAATCTTCTACTCAAAATTCATTTCATAGTTAAATATGAACGTGTTTAGCTCTCTAGCTTCCTTCATAAAGGATTCACTTTTTCAATTATAGTATCATCCATTAGTTTTGATTATAGGATTCACGTGTTTAATAATTTCATATATCCTTAAATACTTCTTTTTATGAGCTTCAGCCATAATGATGAAAAGGAACACAGATAGAGGGTCTTATCACCTCATATCCTTCAAGCTTTTGAAGAAATGAGATGGAAAAATATTGACCAAAACTCATAATTTGGGGGTAGAGATCATTTCAAAAAATCAACTCAAAATATTTGTTACCATAACCAAATCTATGCAGTAATTTGAAAAGAAAACCCCACTCCACCTTGTCATAATCTTTCATGAGATCCAATTTAGGAATAAAAGTTTATTTTTATCTAGTAATAGTGAATGCATGACCTCATGGATTTAGATTATTCAGTGCATATTTTTCTTCCACGCACAAAACCACTTTCTTGCACAAAAATGATCATAATAAAAAGTTGTTGTAATTATAAGGCAATAATCTTAGAGTATATTTTATAAATAGATTTGTATGGATTAGTTGGTCTAAAATATGCAAAGGAGCGTGCATCCACTTTCTTAGGAACGAGGACAATCAATATTGAGTTCAAATCCTTCAACACCCTACCACTCTAAGAATTCTCTTAAAGCAATAATTTAGTCATTTTTAGAAATCTTTGAATATATCTAGAAAAATAAGTGAGTAAATCTATTCAATCTTGGATTTGTGTTACCTTCAAATAAGTGACTAGCTTCATTTCCTAGTCTAAGAGGGGTCTCACAAGCTCTTTTATCATCAAAGCATCTAGCAATTTGGGAATCTCCTCTAAATAGTTTAGTTGAGAGACAATTAATGGGCAATCATCATTTAAGATATTATTAGAAAATCCCACAAACTTATCTTTCATTTCATTCTTGTTAAAAAGCTATCGTTATCAACACATATATCTTTGATTCTAGTGGAGGACATATCCTTGAGAGTGGTAAGATGAAAAAGCTTCATGTTGTACTAATTTAATATATGACAATTTAATTAATATATTTACTTTATAAGTAGGTATTTTTTAGCTAATGATTCAACAATTAAAATTTAAGGTGATTAGAAAATTTGTAAAAATCAATTTTAGGGAGAAAATGTTAATTTTAAAATTGATTCAATATTAATAAATATTCTTTATACAAAGTTATTTTTTAAGTCATGCACAATTCGTTTTTCAAAGATAAAGTAAAAAGGTTTTTAAACATTATAAATTTGAATAAGAATTTCAAATATTTTTCTGGTCGATAAAGATTTCAAATTCTTAAAAAAAATTAAATCCAGATAAATATAAAATAGGAGGACTAATTCCAATCCCTAATGATCAATGTACTACGCCAAAATATTTAGACTAATACATATGGAATAAAATCAACAAGAGTATTCATACAACTTTAGGTCTCTTGACAACCCTTGGGTTGTAGCCCCTTGTTTTGGCTATTTATCATAATAAAAAACTTTAGGTCACATGTCGACATTTGAGGGTATTATCAATACCAACATGAGAAGAGGAAATACATGTAGAAGAATTATTTAAAATATATTGTTCACAACAAGATAGTGTCTCATAGTGTTGAATTAGGAAGGTAATTGAACTCAAGCAACCTATAATGACTTGAGCATTATATCATTTAGAAATATTATAAAGTAATGTGATTTAAAAGAACATCTACTTCACAATTAAAAATATTGTCACAAATGTATGTACGATTTTATCTTACTTAAGAAGGATTAGATTGTCATGGTCTATTATGATTATTGCTTTGTTTATTAATTCTATTGTGTATAATTTTCACAATCCATTTTGATTCAAACCAAATTGTACACAATAGAATCCAGAAACAAACAATGTATCTTCCTAACATTTGTCTTCATAAGAAAGATGCTTAATAAAAACCTAATAAACAAGTGAAAAAAATTCAAACACTTAAAAATAAATTTATTTTAGCTTATATACATAATTACAATATACAAATAATATTTAAAATATCTATTTATATATATTACAACGTAAATTCCTAAAATCATATATGAATCTTAATATTGCTTCAACATTCTCAATAATCAATATAATTATTGATTTCTTACATATTATATTTACACAATAGCTTAAAATATTTTAAAAAATTATTAATACATCAAACTTTATTTCTTTTAAATTTCCTTCCTAATTCTACAAATTAGAGTGTTAAAAATACATAAAACAATGGCATGTTAATGGGTTGTTGAGGGCTAATCCTCCTTCCTCTTCACTTAAAGCAATGTCATGGATCCCACCAGACAAATGTTGGATAAAAATTAACTTTGACAAAGCTTCTAAGGGCAATATGGACCCTTCTCATGTGGGATATTTAGTTCAAGATTGAACTAGAAGTATTTTTTTGTTAGGGGCAAGGAGTCTACTGGATGGAACTAACAATAAGGCAGAGGTTTAGGCATCTTACTACAATCAAAATGACAAAGTTCTTGCAAGTTCCTAAATTGCACTTGAAAGGAGACTCATTAGTAATAACTAATTCCATTACTAAAAGGGAATCTAGAGTTTGGTACCTCAACAAGTATAGGTGTTGCATTGAGAGATCAAGGTAAAGTTGATTTGATCGAAGATTTTAGGGATATCATTGAGGGTGATTTGTTTGTGTAGTAGTGGATGATAACCAGTTTTATTGGGTTATGGTAGAAGGGGTCTTAATAATTTTTGTTTGCATTTGAAATCCATTTGGAGAGGTTAGTATGTATGCATATTTTATAGAATTAAAAATTTTCAACCTGCCCATTCAAAGCCCGTGTGAGCGATGACGAGCGATGACGATGACAATGATGAAAGATTATAGTAGGCAATTGATGAAGTATAAAAGGTAAGTACACCAGGATTTATGAAAGGATACCTGATATTAATTTCACACATGGCAAGATCAATGTGGATGAATGAAGGTGTGTATTGGTAATTGTTTAAGAAGAGTCTGGAAGAAGCTTGAAGACCCATCAGTAGTGTTAAGATTAACATCTACCTTATGTTTAATATCAGTCTTGCTACTTGGTTTATGGTTTTTGGGGATTGAGGATTCAGAGCTCTAGAATAGGAGAAATGGAGGAAAATTTTGTGTTGAATATCATCAATCAATTACAGACTTTTAAAGGTGCAGTAAGGATGAAGAGATTGAATGGGATATTTATGACTAAGAATCCCAGGTTTTGGAAATGTGTGGAATTGATCCTGGGTGAAGAATTTTTAAAGATAAACCATTGTTTCAGAACCAATATTGGCATATCCTTGGCCTTCTTTGCTTGGGTACTTAAATTGGGATCTAAAGAGGAGGCTTTAAAGGTGATGTGAGTGTGTGTGAAACCCCAATGGGCAGGGGTGTTGATATTGTGGCGACTGGTCATGTAGTAAGTGGCGACTGATCATGTTATAAGTGGCTGAGATGCATAATGCATTGTAATGTTGGTGTACTATTTTGTTGGATAATAAGAAAGGTTGGACGGTTGTGTAGGTGGACGTAGCCCAGGTTTTGGGTGAACCACGTTAAATCTGTGTGTTATCTGTGTTAAGTTTTATTCTTCTTTTGTTTTCTGCATATAACTGTTATTGTTATATTGTTCTGGATCTATCAAACCCTAACAAGGGGGAATGATTCCATTATTGGCAATGTCAGAAATGGGTGTTGGGCTAAGGGCATAGCATGGTCTTTGGCGAGCAGTGGAGGGTTCAACATCGAGTTTTAATCCCTTTTTGGTTTGGAGCATGTCGACAAGGAAGGAGGAATACATAGCGGAGGCGAGAGGTGGTTGGTAGATGTTTCTCGAGTTTCTGCAGACTTGGGAGGAGGAGAAATGTCAGCTGGAGCTGGAGAAAAGGAGGGCCAAGAGGGCCAAGTTGGATACTAGGGGGGTTGTTCATCCTAGAAGGCTCCAAAGGACCTTTCTACAAGTCCAAGATCAACAATTAGCAGGACTTGGTTATCTCTATTTTTGAATTATGTCTGGTATAGTCTAGATTTCATTACTACTAGTGTATGCCCATTTTTGTTAATGGAAAGGACATAAGAATGTGAAGTTTAATGTTGTGTCTAAGGGCCAAGATTATAGTCAGCCCATTTTGTATAGTTATGGGTGTATTAGGTACTTTCAGATAGTAGATAAAACCCAATTTGTATAGGCATGGACAAGATGTAATTAGTTTCAGCTTGTAATATATAGATGTTGACAATAAAGGTAGACAGAGTTTGAGCTCTAAACACTCTAATTTGCAATGTAGTATTTTATATGATTATTAATAACAAAAAAAACTTATCACCAATAAAAAAAATATAAAACAGTCATCAACCATACTTCTATAATATCATGTAAAATTTAAAAGGCTTAAAATAATAAATGAAAAGAATATCATTTAAGATTGCATATCGCACATCATGTGCAAGTACTGTACAGATATTATAACTTTTGTGACTAGACAAGTATGTCAGGATGGCCGAGTGGTCCAAGGCGCCAGACTCAAGTTCTGGTCCTCTAACGAGGGCGTGGGTTCAAACCCCACTTCTGACATTTCCATTTATAAAATTTGTTAGTACTTTTTAATTTTGTTATATTTATAAAGATTAACAGTTTCAACACAACACCAGCTACCCGACCTTAGCTCAGTTGGTAGAGCGGAGGACTGTAGTGGGAGTTTAAATCTCTAAGAAATCCTTAGGTCGCTGGTTCGATTCCGGCAGGCCGGACACCTTTTCTTTTAATTTTTCCCCATCAATTTAACTAAATTACAAACTACATATATATGCTAACTAGGTTTAGGATTCAACGTCAGCAGAATTTAGTACAACTATGTTGTGTTGATAAACTGTTTTAGGATTGAAGGAAGATGATAACTCTTTGGATTGTTTGGGTGCTGGAATACCATATTCTAGATATGTTCAATTCTGGAAGATGCTTATCCTCAAAATGAAATCCAGAATATGGACTGACCCGTTTGGTTCACCCGGAAGATGACTGAGAAGATGCATAAGGAATTTTCATTCTTTATTTTTTAATTTCTTTGAATATGGTGTGTATATGTGTATATATATAAACACATGC
>MU225213.1:72570-88920 GCA_018584345.1 Thuja plicata | reverse complement strand
ACCTATATATTAATATGTCCTATATAATATATATTATATATACTATACTTGATTTTATTATATATACAACAATATTTTATATATAATATATAATACATATCATATTGAATATATATATTATATCGTACACACACACACACACACACACACACACATATATATCAAATATATATATTACATACAATTTAAATATGAAGATATTATGTGATATATTGTAAAATACATATTAATATATAATACATATAAAATAATATATAATATACGATATATAATGTAATATTTAATATTAATATATATTATATAATATTTAATATATAATAGATATTATATAATATTTAATATATATAATATATAATCTAATATCATATGAAGTATGGAGAAATGGGAGGGAGAAAGGGGTTGAAAATAAATTAAGAGGGAGAAAGGGGAGGGAAAATTCAAAATTCTGCCGGGTTTTTTGGTACCTAAAAATATCGGGTACCCGATTAGGCTCGGTATTGCTTTGTGCACCATACCTACTTGGTCAACTCTTCAAATGTCTCAAAAACATATTTTTCCCCTGTTTCTCTGAGTTCCAGACTTCGACCATGTAGCTGACAAATTTTTTTTTCACCGAATTTGATGAAACGAAAAGGGTATCTTAAGGAGATTATCAGCTTTCTATCAATATAATTTCTGTCAAATTTTGAATTTGGTAAGTAATTATTAGTTATTTTCCAATTGAGTTACCTCTAAAGTGCTTATTTATATACTGATTGAAAAATGGCTATAACTTTCAGACGGTATAACATTTTTGAAATATGAAAAATGCATCACATTCTATGCTTTGCCTACTATAAGGAAAAATTTTGTTTTTTTGAATTTGGTAAATTTTTCAATGAGTTAAGGTTGTCAGACACGGGAGTTTTTTAATTCTAAAAACATTGTAGCAGATAATTCATAATTAATTATTTTTTTTTGAAAAAAATTACACAAAAATATGTGTCACATCCGGGTATGATTCTACTACTTATATATAAAATATTATAAAAAAATATGATCATTTGATTATGATTAAGGTGGTCAGACATACACCTACTTCTTATTTTTTCCCTGAAATTTTTGTACTGATGCATTGAAATCTATACTTTTCACCAATCATATTAACTTTTTTTCAGAAAAGGCCTAGTATTTTAGAAACTACATTCAATTTCCTACAGATTCTATTGTTACAACTTTTTGATATTAGGTTTATAGCTTGTTCAAATTTTCACGTCAAGTTTACTAACCCTGATTTTCTGATTTTTCATTGCCACTTAAGGGCATAGTTTGGCCCCTCATGATCTTGCACATACCCTTAGTTAATTAATAGTTATTTGGAGTTTTGTGGGCCCTACCACTGATCTGATGAGTATACCATTTCTCTCAGCTGACACCATTTTCACAGCAACACAGTTAAAATATTAGCTTAATTTTCCTTAAAAGAACTTATTCTTGTGCTAAACTCAGAAAGAAAGAAAAATATAAAAAATGTGTACCTGTTAGATTAGCTCGAGAGTTGAGGGCATCGTCCATTGTTACTATTGAAGACCCCTATGTAATCATCTTGTATGATCATCTGCATGAGAGGTCCGTGCCTTATTTATTTGGATCAATTTGTAGGATATACTCAGTAAACACCTAGAAGGGTAGGAAGAAATCTTAATCTACCGCCCATCTTCTATCAATTGATGCCCATGAGTATGTATTTATTGGGTTTTTTTATTTATGTGCATCTACTGCGTATTGATATGTTGTTGACCATACAATATAATCATAAACACTGTCATTTATTTTACTACACAAAAAAAAAATACTATGTTAAAGTTGACGACCTCCTAGTCGTCCCAAACAGGGGTTTTAGTTTTTTGTGACACTCTCGAGACCGTCAAATTTAACCTGATGACTTGCTGATGTCAGCAGGGTTGAAAAATGTATTTGCATTCACCATATGCATTTTTAAAATTGCTGTCTATTTTCAAACGACCATAACTTGCTCATATTTGGTCCAAATTGACTTCAATTATTTTTTATTTTGGGTAGATTTTCGTAAGGATCATTGTGGTGGAATTGGTTTTTATTTTTGGTTGTTGAATTTCTCATAAATTATAGATTTTGATGATTGTACCTACCTAATCCCTCATTTTGTAGCTTCCAGAGCCTCGTACGGGCTCATACAGTAACCTTTTTTAGTGCAATTATTTTTGAAACTACGTGATTTTTGGTCTAGTTTATGAATATGCAATCAGTTTCTTGATTTTCTGGATTTTCTAATGCTAACGAGTTTTGGGATTTGTTTTTCTCTAGAATTTCTTGTTGATTACAACCTAACAATGGTTTGCAGGATGTTGAAAAAGAATACTAAAAACACAAACTACTAATGAATCATCTTGCAGGTTGCCTTGATCGATAGAACGCTAAACATTGTGCTTGCATTTTGTTTTTGTTTTATTAAAATAGAAACACACATGCAAGACTTTTTAAAATTAATTTCTATCTGGTGTTTTAGGGATGAAAATAATTTTAGGAAACTATGCTCTCACCCTTTTGGGATGATCAAAAATCCAGAAACATTATTATCATTTTCTTATGTGTCTTCTAGTTTTGTAATCCCAAGGAATTGCATGGACATATCCTCTCCCCTTGCCTTCGCAGATCTTGGGTGAAAGAGAAATCCATACAAATCCTTTAGCATGGCTACCTTCTGAGAGCTTTAATAGAGCCGGTGAGAGTGGATTGCCCAATTGGTAATAGGCTAAAGACAAGCCCTTCCAAACTGGCATATAAAAAATGTCATTGTGATTAGTGTCACAATGAACATGTGTTGAATATGTTATACCAGGAAGAAGATCTCCCCATTACCCTTGTGGTGCATAAAAACCTATGAAACGTAACTTCTGTAGGTTGGGAGGCCTCCATAACAGAGCTAATATGCTGCAAGTATAACCACCTGAACAAACACCTTGACTAAAAAACTTTGTGGTAGTAACCAAAATCCCTCTATCTATTGGCGCAGAAGGTCAGAGACTGACTAAGACGTCCCACACTTTCACGGCTCTTAGTAGAAACAACGGTCCCTTGGGAAGTGATTACTCTTGAGATTTGAAGCTTGGTGTGCCTGAGAAGTGAGTGTAGTATAAGGAGGAGCATGTGCCTCCAAGCTTCTAAGTTGTCCGCTATGAGTAGCCATGGCTAAACTTTGGTTCAAGTGGGAATTCAGCAGATATTTCCCTAGCTTACCTTGGATTGTGGTGTGTCTATTATTTTTACACCAAACATTCTTCTTGATGTGTCTTGCGTGAGTGAAGCATCAAAACAAACAAACAAAACATTCAAAACAAACATCAAAATGATCAACGATTCCAAATCTACACTCTTAGGTGTTAAGCCATCAACTCTTGTCTGAGTTTCTGCATCTACTATCAAAATGCTGAGAATCTATCAACTTGCTATCCAATTTTGTATTCTGCTATGAAGGTTATTTCTAAATTTTCATAAATCTGTGTTCTCATCATCACTACTCATCTGTCTTTGATCGCAATCTATTGACAGTCTGACTCACTTGTTGTCTTGAAATATGACTTTGTTGTGCTAGTCTAAGTGACCCATTATCTATTTCAATCTTATCATCTTTGTCTACGCTATCCTTATCCTGAGTTGTGAAAGTAGGTTTGTCAACCTTGACTCAAGATCAGAGTCATTGCTTCTCTTTCTCAGTTGGACATTATCTCTTTTGTCCTTTGGTCTTGGACTTAGTCAACACTTTAGATATCACTTCAGCGCCTATCAGTCAATCAATTGATTCATCATACCTCCTCTTCAATCTTCTAAACAAGAGTATCAAGACAAAATTACAATGTCTATAAGAAAATGGGCTAAACCTCAAGGTCATGACAATGCAAATGGAGAGATTCTTATGGCAGCTTTATTCAAATAGCTTGAATCTTTGAAATATGAACTTCAGGAATTGAACAAGAAGGAAAAGGATACTTCATCTGATGAATCCTCATTAAGATCAACCTGTCCTTTTCTATTTGATCATGATTCTCACATCTCTCCACTTCCTTCCAACATGGATAAATCTTGGTATGACAATCCCATCTTTGATCAAGAACAGTTTTATGACAATCCCATCTTTGATCAAGAGAATGTAGAGGAAACTATGACAGAATCAGATGAAATCCTTTTCTATCTGCAAAAGAAAGATATTGCATGTCAATAAGTGTCTAATTATCCTTTAGAGAGAGTATTTACTCCTTTAGGACAATCTTATAAATCAGCATTGCAAGAACTTCTTGAGCATAATCTCATTGCATTGCCTCCGGCCACATCACATGGACGGAGATTCTTGAGTACCTATTGTGCATATCATCAAAGAAATAAGCACATCACATGGACGAAGATCCTTGAGTACCTATTGTGCATATCATCAAAGAAATAAGCATAAAACTTCATCTTGCATGGAGTTTAAACATAAAATCCAAGATCTCATAGATGATGGCATAACTGAAGTGGAAAATCCTAATGAATCATCTACTGAAGATACTAATCTCAAGCATGATCAATATCAGGAATCCATGTCTAGCAATGGTTCCCATATCACATCTACTTCTTCCACTATTCCTCCATCTCCTAAAGCTTCATCATCTCTATCAAGAACTGAGCGTAATGCTGACTATGTCTTCTCTCAAGGACTACCTCTAACATAGATCCAAGCTAATCAGCATACAGATGCAAGCCTTTCTCAGGCTTCAAAGATCATAGACCTAAAGCTTCCATGTGCTTCAACACTTATCATGCCTATTCCAAAGGATTCTCCATCATCATGTCAAGAATCCTTCATGCAATACAACACTCCTACCTCATCCTTAGAAGTGGCTCCATGTCAAGAGGGCAATCCATAATATGAACAAACAACTATCAGTAATGATCAAGATCAAGATACCATCCAATCTTATCCCATGGTTTACCACAATCATGATGATCCTCTCATCCCCTTCAATTTCTCCCAAGAAGATATCCCTCCACCTCAAGATATACAAAGCTCTCCATCTCCCAAGCAAGATCAAGTTATCATTTCCACTATATCTAATGAGCCTATTGAAAATTAAGAGAAAAGTACCCTTTGTACACCATCTAAAGATCCTTGTCAAGATCAGAGCATACCATCATCTCCTTGTCATACTTCTCCATATCCACCTCAAGAAACCATCATTCCTCTAAATCCCTTGCATAAAAATAAATCCCCTCAAGCTTCAGATACTCCTATTAAAGCTACTCATGCACCTATTGATATAAAGATGAATTCAAAAGAGAAGAGCCTTGGTCATGTAGCTCACTCTAAAGATGTTGATATCCCTTCCACACCTTATCTCCTTCCATTCAAACGTAAGCATCAACCTTCTCCATATTCCAAATCCATCCTTGGTCCTTATATCCAACAGCTAAAACCATCAAACCTTCCATATATATTGGGTCCTTATATCCCTCCATCCACCATGCCTATCACTACTAGCTTATCATCCACTTACCCTATCTCCTGTCAAGATCAACAAAGACATGCATCCTTAAAATCTCCCTATTAACCCATCCATATGAACCAGTCATATCGTCCCTATTCATCCACAATTCCTAAGTCTTTTGGAAGCAATTTTGATGTGCAATGAAAAAATCACAAATCCAAGAATCCACTTACATATGAAGATCACTATGTCCCATCTAATCGACATGTGACTACAAAGAAAAAGGAAATATTCAAGAGACCACAAGGGTCCACTGAGAAAATAATAACATCAAAGAAAATATGGGTTCCTAAATACATCATGGATGAATTGCGGTCTAAATCATCCAAAAACAAAGGAAAATCAAAAGCTATGTGGACTCTCAAGTCTCTCTTAAAAGACTTAAACAAAAAGGAAAAGTCAGAGTTGGCATCCAAGCTTCCAAAGTCTTCCACTGCATCGCCATCTAAACATCTCACATCTTCTAACTCTATTTTGGGTCCTCATGTCCCAAAATCCATTACCTTGAATACTTCACTACCTTATTCATCCATCTTGGAACCTGGTGTACCAAGATCCATATAAGCTCATACATCAAAGTCTCAACCTATTCCATCCATTTTTCCTCCATCCATCCACTACCCTTTAAGGTGTGTGTCGATGTTGATCTTATCACCATTTCCATCTACCTCTACACAAACTTTTCAATACCCTATCCAATATCCTACACAAGCCACCTACCCATCCATCTCATATCCTTCCATCCCTCTTATCCAATCCACCGCACAAATCCTTGGCTACCATCTTTCTTATCCTCCATATCAATCTTCTCTACCATCATCCTATCGACATCTTTGAGCATACTTTCAGTGGCCTTGGCCTATCATAAAATATCCTTCAAAGGAGCACTATCTAAAGAGCAAGAATCTTAAGTTCCTCCATAAAATCAAAAGTGAAAAATAGAGAAAAAGTGCCTTGGTGAAAACCTGGTAAACATGCACCTTGGTAGAAAAAGTAAAGATAAATCAATCCGTCCTATGGTGAAAACCACTTCTTGTGGCCCCTTGGATAAGTACTATGATGAAAACCTGGCAAACATGCATCATGCGTAATTCCTCCTACTTGCACTCTTCACTTGGGGGCAAGTTCCTTCCATGTCATCTTATCCATCATATCTTACATCTAGCTAGTTCCTTATGCTGATCTTGACAAGGTTGAGCCTATCCATGAATACTATGTATCCTAACATTTATTATCATTTCCATCAACCTATTCACTTTCTCTCATCTATTCTACCCTATCACAATCTTTCTTATCCCAAGCCTATCCTTCACATCTCTGAGCAGCTCTGCCATAATCCAAACTATCCACTGATAGCCTCCATCATCTTTTATCCTAATCACGCTATCATAGCTATATCCTATCCAAAATTGACCCCTTGGTCTTGATGAAGAACGAAAAATGCAAAATTGTTTCTCAAAATATCTCTTGACATGTCCACTCTTTTGGACCACATGTTTTTCATGACATCAGGTCATTATCCTATATGCTACCCAGCACTACTCCATGAGCCTATATTGCTATATTCATTTTTCTCTAGCTTGGGTAATCTTGAGGAGACTATCCTTGAGGGTCGTACTCACCCTCTTCATCCATCATTGTCTATTCATCTCATCCATCAGCTTTCTAATCTATCTGCAATGTCCTACACCTTGCTAGACATTGGGGGAAAACTAATGTGATCTTACTTGAGATCGAGAAATCTCTAAACGACAAAAAAATCTAAAAATCGTAAAAAGTCTTGAAAAAATGATCATCTGGGTGAAAACCTAGCAATAGGAACTTTGATGCATCAACCAAATAAAAAATCTCTATTGACTATCTTTTAATGAAAAGGTATCGGGGCAATCTAACCCTAACTCCTAAAGATTGAGCCTCGTTCTGGGGACAGTCTTTTAAAAGACAATAATCTATTAGGTATCTGTGCAATCTAACCCAGATTCATGGGAGTCAACATGCTCTCAGTTACCTTCAAGAAACCTACTTACATGGATTGAAACTGGTCGTACTCTAGGGGAAACCTTCCTAGTCTAGGGGGCACTATCCTATTAATTTTCATGTTAGTCACCAGTGGTTCTCACTGTGTCTGCCTGCTGATGCCTAGCTATTACTAAGATTTCTCTACTTGATAATCTCTCTCGCGTCAGTCACTAGTGGTTCTCGCTACGTCTGTCTATTGTCATTGTACTGATGAGATTCTCTCACAAATGACGTATATCTACAAATCGACATCAATCCATTGAAATTGGAGTTGTACTTAATGATCTATCTATCGATGCTCGGTCTTGGAAATTCTTTGCCTTCATTTGTATATAAATTTTAGTCACTTTCATGATGCTTTGGTTCTTCTGAGAACCCTCCTACCTTGACACCGATCTAGAGTCATAGTATGGGGGCAATCAACTCATATTTGTCCTTGCAACATGAGTCAAGTTAGCCATCCATTATTAGCTAGGGGCGTGGGTCCCCAATCAAATCTCATTTGTTAGGTATCTGACCAATCTAACTCAGATCCCTGAGGATTAAGCTTCATTTTGGAGATGATTCTTGAAATCTCATCTATTAGGTATCAGAGCAATCTAAATTAGATCCCTGAGGATCAAGCTCCATTCTGGTGATGGTTCTTGAAATCTCACTAGGGGCATAGGTCCCCAATATGATCACATCTTTCGTCAGTAATCTTGTCATTTTGAAGGGAAACTCACTACTGACACAATCAATAGGTTTTTCTCAACACCGCAACCACAGTGTTTCTTAACACTCTCTTTGGACGCATTTGTGTTTCTTAACACACATTGGATATCACAAAAATAAACAACATCTATTGATAGCAATAAAATACAAAGCACTCACAAGCACAATGGTGTTTCTCAACACCCCTATACCTATACATCTAAAAAATTTGAAACATATTGAGCTATGATTGAATTTCTCTTTGTGTGTTGCTTGTTCTCATTGATTTTTTTATCTTTTCTTTGTCTACTGCCTGTTGGTGAGGTTGGAATTATCTCCTTGACTGTTATTTCTTTTCTTGTTTACCGTTGTACTCTTACTATATCAAACTAGAAACAATGTTCAGGTCATCTCGGCTTTTGTGCCCTGATTCTTACGTCAGTTTCCTATATCTTATCTGATGAAATTCATATTCGTATTCTTATGGTTGCAGTGGCACCAGTAAGGATTGTATCGACTCTGTTGTTCCAAAAATTCTTTGTGATGAAAACTATTCAATGGGTCCAACAACCATGTCCTAGTAATTGTATCTCGCATAGGATTGTACTTTCATTCTAGCATAGGATTGCACTTTCATTCTATACTTGCATCACCACAATGTTTCGATGATCACTTCATTGTGTTCTCCTAGATTTTTAAGATGAGGAGTTCTTCTCATCACGGCTTCCCAAGTGTTTGATCCTTTCTCTCACTCTTCAAAAGTGGCTATATTGGCCGCTCTGAAACCATTTTTGGGATCAAAATCAAATTTTGACACTTCTATATAGCTCAAAATCACACTTAATATTTTTACGTGATCAGATGCTTGTGCAGCCAACTTTCTGACGTCACTTTCTTGTCAGAATCATCTCCAATCAACATTCTCTCACATCTTCTAGATTCTTCTGTAATATGTTCTAATTTCTTCTTGACCTTCAATTCAACTTCTACCTATGATTTATCACTTTTAATCACCATTATGGTGTGTCATCTTTCCATTTCGCTCCCGAGGGGGCAGGATGATTACATCATTGAATCACTTTCAATATATTTTATTCACTTTGATCTGATTTCAATATATTAGGTGTCTGGGTGATCTAACCTGGATTCCTAAGGATCAAGCTTTATTCTAGAGATGATTCTCAAAATCTCATCTATTAGGTCTCTAGGCAATCTAACCCAGATTCCTAAGAGTCAAGATTCATTCTGAAGATGGTTCTTGAAATCTCACTGCCAGGTATTGGGGCAATCTAACCCTGACTCCTAAAGATTGAGCCTCATTCTGGCGATAGTCTTTTGAAAAGTGATAATCTATTAGGTATTGGGGAAATCTAACCTAGATTCCTAAGAATCAAGCTTCATTCTGGAGATGACCCTCGAAAACTCGATTTAATCGGCGTCTCAGAAATCTAACCTAGACTTCGGAGAGTTATGCTCTATTCTGGAGATGAATCTGAAACCTTCATCAATCTATCTTTACATCATTAATTCTTGAAATCAATCTCAACTTTCCTTCTATGTTTTAGACATCAGACTATTCTTTGAATCAATGCGTTGCTCACACATCAATTCAAAGAGGGGCAAAATGTAACACCCCAAAATTGGCATCTTGCAATCCTAACCAATTTTGTTGCATTTATCAATTGTTTGAATCATCGAAGTCCTATTTTACTGGGCAATTCTAATTTTTGACTGACTCTACTCGACCTAAGTGTCAAATGCAGAAAATCCTAAATCTGCATTAATCACATACTATATTTAATTCCTAATTGGCTAAATAAATCCTATAATCGAATTAATTTAATTACAAAGTTCTAGCACTTTAATTAAATTAAATTCACCCTTTTAGCTAAAATACATAAAAAGGAATTAAATAACATTTAATTATTAAATAAATATCCTCATTTCAATAATTGAATTTAATTATTCAAATAATTGATAAAGTGCATTTATGAGGTCATATTTCATTTATTTAATCAAATAATCTCTCCAAAATCCTCACTTCAGTTCAGAAATGGAAACTTTGAGTTGACTGAGATTTAAAAGTGCAACAAATTAGTTAACTTCTTCATTCACTCAAAAAGGAAACAGTTCACTGTTTCTCTTAAAGGAAACTTGCTAATCTGAACTGGATTTCAAAATGTTAACTATTTCTCTCAAAGGAAACTTGCCATTCTGAACTGGACTCTCATCCTATAAAAGAACTCTCTTATTTCTCATTCAAAGAAGAGGAGAATATACATTTTTGAGTATTGAATCACTGTCGAATTGTTAGCTCATACTTGTGCATTCATAGCTCTTCTTTTCATTGCAATAGATTAATCTCATTTCTAGAATAATCATGCATAGCTTAGCTTCTTTCAAGTACTCTTAGTTTAATTCCATTTCTAGATTAATATCTCACATTTATTTCTAGATTACTCTTGCATCTCTCATTTCTAGATTAATATGGCATTTACATTTCTAGATTAAATCCTTCGTTCTTAGCTCAGTCTAGGTTGTTGGATTCTCATATTCTGAGAGCTATTCAAAAACCTCATCTAGATAGGAGGCAACGGGTCGACTCATATAGACATGCAGAATGAATAACTCCATATTCATTTATGTGTGTGACTGGTGAAAAATGACTATGTTGAAGTGTATGGCTAAGTTAGAGGCCCATATTTAGCTATCACAAGATTGTTGTCATGTTGATGATAGAGGGCAGTCATAAGAACATGTAGATCAAAGATGAATGACATTCATGTTAAAATAAAAATTGTAGAGATACATCATTCTCATGAAGTACAAGGGAGACATTACCATAAAGTTGATATGAAGAGTAAGTACAAATCAAGACCTTTTATCATAAGTAAAACACAAAGCCTTCATAGTTTACAATTGGGACAATGATATGCAATGTAGTAGTATACAAAAATATCTTGAAAAGAAATAACAGTCAAAAGGATGCTTGAAGCAATTATTTCAATAATGTAAAGGAATGATTTATTGATGTCTAAAAGAGAGATATGGTAAAAAGAATGTTAAAGAAGCAGTGATGTAAAATGAAGGAGAAGTGATGTTAAATGTGGAAAAATAGTGGTGATGATGCAACAAAGACATTGATCGTAGTGATGACATGTAACAGATTGAATGTTTGATAATGTTAAGTTGAAGATAATGCAAGGCATTAAATCAGTTAATGTATTGTATTGTCATTGATGTCAACTTGATATCATCTGTACAGTCATGTACATAATGCCAAAGACTTCAGAGAATCAATGGAACAAAGGTTATGCTTTCAATAATGCATAAAAGTCAAGTATTCACTGAGTGATAACGGAGTGCACACCGATGGTCAGAGCCAAGAAGAATAGTCATAGTGATACCGGACGAGGTAAAGTATAGTGTTGCCTGATGAAGCAAAACCATAGTGATGCCCAACGATAAAAGTCAGAAGGTTGCCCGATGAGTAAAATTCCATTGATGCCCGACGGATAGAGATCACAAAGATAACTAGAGTCTCACCGATGGAACTGCCAGTTGTCACCAAAAACTAACTACAAAGGTGACCGACGGAACAGAGAGTTCAGAAAACAACAAAATATCTAGTTGGCAAGAGCTAAAAATAGACTTAACTGGTTGTTTTCTTTGTTTTATTCGACCAGAGTTAAGTGATTGATTTAAAGATGATTTGTACAGTTGGAAAGAATATAATTATGAGACAAATCAGGAGTTATACTTTAAATCTAATTGGCTAGATTGTTTTTCACACCAAGAATCAAGAATCAAGAAACAGTGAATATCATGTCTATATAAGAAACAAGCTTAATTAATTTATGAATGGGATTAAGGGGAGTGAATAGAAAGAGGATGCTGAAGAGAAACTGATGAAGAATAATTTCATACAGTCCTAATCAATCAAGCTGAAGGAGAGCTAAGGGATTCTATAGACACCGAAGAAAAGTGAAGCACAACATGACAGAGCAGAAAGTGTGGAGCGCAAAGAATTGAATTGATATATTGATTAGAGAGGTAATGTACTTAAATAGATTTGAAAATATGCAATTCAAAGTTGCATTAGAAACAGGTCATAGTTTTTCAATTTAACCATTGAAGCATCAAGTCACTTAACCGAGCAGGACTTAACAGTCTTCTATATATTGAGGTACATCCCAAGGAGTGCCAAAAAGGTTGATTCATGAGTGTAGCATTGGACTTTCCCGATACCTATTGACAGTCTAAGAAGGAGGCTGATTCAAGGATGGTAGCAATAGATGCCCGATACTAAGTGACAACCTCTATGTATAAAATCCTTTAACAAGGTCACACTTAGCCATGTTTTTGTAACCTTTAACAAGGTTGGCTCCCAACAAGGCTCACTTCAGAAGAGTGAAAATTTGGGGTACCGGTCCCAGTGGTTTTTCCCCTAACAGGGTTTCCACATTAAAAATTCATGTGTTATGTGTGTGTGATTCATTTCTTTATTGTTTTGTATCTGACATAGTTAACACTGGATTGATCAGTATACTCTAATTATTTACTGAGTTTCGGTAATAGTTATACTGCTTATCAATAATCAAGAAAGAATAAGGAAAGACAGAGAACACCAACAGACAGTTAATCAGTAATATTATTTCATGACATGCATCTTGTAGGGACAAAATAACCTGAGGTTTATTGATTAGTGGTTAATTTTGAAGGATAAATTTTTGAGGCCACTGATTCACCCCTCCCCTGTTAGTTATTACTAACAATTGGTATCAAAGCTTGTGTGCTTAGAAAGGAAGGTCTCAAAACCTAAGTCAAGATCACAAGACGAACAGACGAGATGTGCCCAAGTTGAACAAAGAAAACTTTGCTTCATGGAAAAGTAGGATAAGACTCCACTTTTCAGGTATTGGTAATGATGTTACTCAATTTCTAGATACTGAATATGTGTTTCCCACAGGAATATTGACAATAGATCAATTGAGAGAGAAGCATGAGCACAACTACATGGTTATAGAGCTTTCTTCCTCACTCTCTGATGTTGAATTTGAAGATGTCAAGGATTGCAAGACTGCAAAGAAGATGTGGGACAAACTAAAGCTTGTACATGGAGGTGATACAAATGTTCTGAGAGCCAAGGCAGAAAGCCTTAGAGTAAAATTTGATGATCTTAGAATGAAAGAAGGAGGAAACATCACATAGTACAACACAAGAATAAAATAAGTAGTCAATGCTATACGAGTAGCTGGAGGTACACTTGAAGAGGAGACAGTGGTAAGTAAAATCTTAAGAACCTTACTACTTGTATATGCTATTAGAGTTTATGCCATTCAAGAAATGAGAGTAGTAGAGAAAAATATAGTTACTCTTGATAGTTTAATTGGTAGAGTGATTTCATTTGAGATGAATAACTTTGATAATAGTGTCTTACCAAACTTAGAGTCTACATTTAAGTCTTCTATGAGAATAAGCAAATCAAGTCGTAGACACACATCTAGAAGAGATAGTGAAAGTGAAAGTGAAGAAGAAGATCTAGATGAAATAGAAGCACTTATGGCTAGAAGAATGCAGAGAGGCAAAGGTAAATACAAAGGCAAGTTACCACTTGTATGCTTTAATTGTAAAGAGATTGGACACTTTGCTGCAAGATGTCCTACAACAAGAAAAGATGACAGAAGTAATGACAAATCTTTTGAGAAGAAATTTGACAGAGGTGATAACAAAGATTACAGAGGTTACTGATAATCAGAAAGAAGAGATACCTGAGACTATAAGGACAAAGGCAAGAAAGCCAGCTACCTAGCTGCTTGCAAAGATGAAGATAGTGACACCGAACCTGATGATGGTATTTGTAGCTGTGAAAGATGATTTAGATGAAGATGAAAGGTATGTAGAAACTGCACTCATATCTAAATTTAGCAAGAATGACATCTTGATTATAGATAGTGGCTGAACTCACCACATGACCGGTGATAAAGAAAAATTTAATACTTTTGATTATTATAATGGTGGTATAGTAAGAATGGGTAGTGATACACCTTGTCCAGTTGAAGGTAAAGGAACCATAATGTTGAATAACTTGATTAAATGTGAAAATTCTTATTGGGTAAAAGGATTGAATTATAATTTGTTGAGTGTTTCTCAACTTAATAATTCAAGTCACAGAGTAGCATTTGAGAACAAGAAGGCAAAGATCTTTAATGAATCAGGAAGATTGATTGGTACCAGTGAACAGACAAAAGGTAACTTATTCTATCCGAATGATACTAACACCACTTTCTTAATTACTAGAAACAAAGACATATGGTTGTGGCACAAAATATTGTGTCATGTGAATTTTGACAACATGATGAAAATAAGCAGAAGGAGAAATGTAAGAGGCTTACCGACGATGACAAAGCCCGACAACATCATGTGTAAGAATTGTCAAAAAAGTAAAATGACAAAGTCTAGTTTCAAAAGTAAAACCCATACATCTGATGATATTCTAAAATTAGTCCATACTGATCTATGTGGACCAATGGGGAGAAAGAGTTATTATGGAGATAGATATTTTATTCTCTTTGTTGATGATTACTCTAGAATGATGACAGTTATGTTTCTAAAAGATAAATCTGAAGCATTCAAGATGTTTAAATGGTATAAGGATATGGTAGAAAAACAAAGTGGTAAGGATCTAAAATGTTTGAGATCAGATAGAGGAGGAGAATTTATATCAGATGAATTCACTAATTTCTGTAATGAGCATGGTATAAAAAGATAGGTTTCTGCACCAAGAACACCACAACAAAATGGGATTGCTGAGAGAAGGAATAGATCAATAGTTGATTGTGCTAGAACACTGATGATAGAGAAAGGCATCACCCAAATCTTTTGGAGGGAAGCTGTCAGTACTGCTCTCTACACACTGAATAGAGTACAATTGAAGGACACAAAGAAGACACCTTATGAGCTATGGTATGGTAAAACACCCAATGTAAGTTACTTCAAAATATTTGGTAGTCAATGTTACATCTTAAAGGATGATAAAAATGGAAAGCTTGATGCCAAAAGTGATGAAGGTATTTTTCTAGGGTATTCGACCAAGAGAAAATCTTATAAATGTCTTATCAAGACTTCTAACAAAATTGTTGAAAGTGCAAATGTAAAGATAGATGAATTTGCAGAAAAGAATGAGCTGGAAAGCACAAAAGAGCTAGAAGACTACAACAAGTTTGTATACTGTGAAGAACTCAACACTCTTCCTGAGCAACAATTCTTAATTCCAGAACAACAAAATGTTGCAACTGACGGTCACGCTGCAATTACCGACGATTAGGATAATGATCAAAATAATGTGCAAGGTGATGAAGAACATAATGAAGATCAAAATGATGATCAAGCTGATACACAAATAATTGTACTTGTACTTGCAAGATATGTAAGAAGGAACCATCTAGAGATCCAAATCATATGAGATAAGAAAGCTGGTACAAGAACAAGAAGTAAGTCTTTAAACTCAAATTGTTTAATTTGTGAGTTTGAGCCAAAATCTGTCAATGTTGCACTAGATAATGAAGAATAGATAAGTGCTATGAATGATGAGATTGAGTAGATTGAAAAGAACAAGACATGGTCACTTGTGCCAAGACCAGATGACAAGAATGTCATCGATACAAAATGGATATTCAGGAATAAGGTGAATGAGAATGGAGAAGTCACAAGAAACAAAGCAAGACTAGTATGCAAGGGATATGCACAAGAAGAAGGTATAGACTATGGAGAGACCTTTGCACCCATTGCTAGGCTAGAAGGTGTAAGACTATTACTTTCTTATGATGCATATAAAGGATTCAAGGTATATCAAATGGATGTCAAGTCTGCATTCCTAAATGGAATACTTGAAGAAGAGGTATACATTGAGAAACCAGAAGGGTTTGTCGATCCATACAAGAGAAACATGGTATGTAGAATTTACAAAGTCTTGTATGGATTGAAACAAGCTCCTAGAGCCTGGTATGAATGAATTCATTCCTATCTTATAAGTATTGGATTTGTAAGGACTAGTGAAAATAGTAATCTTTATTTGAAGGAAGATACTGATGCTAAC
>MU225213.1:40211-56338 GCA_018584345.1 Thuja plicata | reverse complement strand
AAGTTGTTGTTGTAAAGATGACACAGTTTGAGCCAAACTAATAATTGTGGAATCATTAGAGGAAACAGGTGGCATAGAAATATTAGGAACACTAGGAAAAGTGTAAGAGGTAGCAGGAATAGAAGACGCAACTGGTGGAACATTAGGAACCATATTTGGAAGGGGATTAGTATAAGTAAAAGGCACACTATGATATGAAGGTTGTGAGGTAGGTAAAGATACCGGTGGAGCACTCACATGAATAGATGCAGTTGGGAGAGCTGTGGTCATCAAAGGAGGACTATAAGTAAGAATTCTAGGTAAAGGAATAGAAGAAGGTCCTACACTAGTAACAATAGGTGTGAATCCTAACTCTTGAGATTCTTGGGCTAAAGGTTTAACATTTGAATGCACAAGATGAGTAAGACCACGCAAGAAATTAACACCTTGATCATTATCACGGAGGACTTTTCTTAAGGGACTCTATAGCTTGGATGGAATCTTCATTATGGTTTTCTTGGATAAGCCAATTTCCCATTTTATCAAGTTCGATTGAAAGTTTTTGCACTTGTTCAGGAGGAACTCTTAAAGCGTCATCTTCATCATGAGATGAGTGAGAAGAGTTATGCTCCATAGAAGGATTGGAATCATGAGTTATCAAATTATCATCTGGGATCCTAAGGAAAGGAGAAGAAGATTCGGGATCAAAGGAACCCATAAGTCTACGAATTCTTCTAACCGAGATACTATAAGTAGGACTAGAAGTGGTAAAGCTTATACACCAATGCAATGTACATGAACAAACACAAGATTTTGTTTTATTAATTTTAAATGTAATTGAAAGAACATGCAAGATCTAGCATAAACATGTAAATCTAACACCAAAAAGAAAGAGTTGTCTATCGTGGGTTCACCAAAATGTAAAGGAAGAAAATTGATGATTTAATATTTGTGTTTGTTGTTTGATTAATTAGGTTTGAGATGTGTTGTATTTCCTTAACCTTTACATTTAATTGAATTTTGTATTGAAATGTGTATTAAGAAGAAAATAAGATGTTCCACTTTTATCCTCAAATGCACAAATGAAAGATCCAAGTTGATCAACCCAAAAGAGGGATTAATGCACAAGTGAATCAACCATTTGGAAGTGAAAACAAAGAGGGAGATCTTATATTCAGTTAATTAACAATGTAGATATGATATTTGATAGTAATTGAAAAGGATAAGAAGAAGAACCAACCCTAAAGAATTGCAGATTCGGAAAATGTTGTTTTCTGATGTTTGTAGACTATTTTTGGAAAATCTGAAGTGTGATTTGGAATCAGAACGTAGAGACGAACAAAACCCAGAAATCTTTTTTCTGATCTAACACCGTCTTATGAAAAAGGTCAACCTTGACCCAGAAATGTCACCCTGACCCAGTAATGTTGACCCTGACCTACACAGCGTCGACAGAAAATATGTTCGCGGAGCCCAAAAGAAAGTCAAAAAGGGTATCTAGATCTGAGTCCAAATCTGTAGTCTCAAACCTATACCTACAAGAAAAAGAGGTTTTTTTGTTGTGGGGGAGGGGTTTTCCTTGGTCAAACCCCGGTTTTGGAATTAACTTTAAATATATGTAATTGAAATTGCAGAAGTAAACAAAGTAAATGCATAAATTCACCTTGCTTGTAAAAGTCCTTGTGGAGGATTCAAACCCTTGAATTTACAAGTATGTATGCACCAATGAATCTAGAATGTAGGATGTCTTCAATCTCTTTCTTGTAGATCTCCAACACCAAATCTTGAATGGGTTCTTGATTATGAAGAGACTTGGAAGAAGATGGATGGAGAGATCACCAAAAAGGGCACTATGTGGCTCGAATCCTTCAATGGCCTCCCATGGATCTCTATGAATGCTTGAATGCTTGATGGTGGATGAATCCTTGCTTCAAATCTTTCTTGATTGATTTCTTGAATATTCACTTGATGATGTTTTTCATTTTCTCAAGGATGCTTAGGCTTTCATAGAGGACTTCTTCTTTCGCAATATCGCTTAGAGAAAATGAGAGGAGAAAGCTCCCTTTTATATGAAATTAGGGCACAATATTCTAAGGAGGTCAACATAGAAGAATTAAATTCCAATTAAAGCCTTTACCCCTAGGAGAGGACCTAAGTTAAATATAATTTAGGAATCACCTCTTCAAAACCTAAAATAGCCAAATAACTTTTTGCAAAGACCGATATCCAGAAACTGTGGGACCCTGAGTTTTGAACCCTAGGTCAAGGTCAACCTTGACCTAGGTCAGGGTTAAGGTCAAACTTGACCTAGTTCAAGGTCGAGATCAACATAGACCCAAAAGGTTGATCCTAACCCTGAGGTCAAAGACCTTCGATCTGTAGTCTAGGATGCAAAAATCAGGTTGGAAAGAAGTGGAAAGAAAGGCAGAACATGGGGAAATCCAGGTCAAAGTCAGGAACCCATTCAAGGTGCTTGATATGACCCCAAACCACTTACTTAGAAGGCTAAACTATTCTATCATGGAAGTGCTTCCATTTTCCAACGATACACTTTTTTTTTTTTGGAGTTCTTTCCTTTTTGGCTTTTTGCACAAAGCAAAATGAAGAAAACATTGTAGTTCATTAGAAGCATTTTACAGTTGTAAAAACTATTTCCTTTCATTTTTTAATAAAATTTAGTATATTTCCTTATCAAATGTCTCATGTTATGAAGTTGTGGATGAGTGATTTGATGTAATTTATGTGATTAATTTGCAAATCCTTTGATCATGCTTCATCTATTCATTGTTAAAACAAAAAAAATCATGTTAATTTAGGTTATGGGTTGTGTTGAGTTGCTCTTAATCATTTGAAGTTATGAAAAACTTTGTTTTTATTGAAGCAAGTGATGAGATAAAAACCTTTATGTGAACCTATGGCATGTTTTTGTTTTGAGTTGTGAGAAAAAGACCTTCTATTGGAATGATTGTGAGTTAGACCTGATGAGCCCCATTTATGCCCTTTTTATTATATGCTTTTATGTTGTCCTTGACTCTATTTTACTATTATAAGTCTATCAACTATGTGGTTTAATATATTTTTTTCCTTTTTGACAAAAAATATGAATATCGATGAATGCAATATAAGTATATTTTCATGAATAAATTATGTTTGGTGTAGTATTTTAAATATTGATGAGTGCGTAGATCTATATGGGTACTAACCTTTTTGATGCATCTATTTGTATAAGTCTAAGGATATTGTGGTGGAAGTAAATTCATCATCAAGATATAGTAGGTGTGAAGAAGTCAAGAGACATTAAAGGAGGAAGGAGTTAACACTATTATGAGAAACAATATAGCTTTTGCATCCACAAAGGATTCCTTCAATTAGTTAGAGGGACATTTATCTTCTTAACCACTTACCATTTATGATATGAGAGAAAATATAGGGAAGATATAATGCAAAGTTATGACTAGAACAGAGTCCTACCATGTTCCACTTCTTTTGTTCCTAGTTTCATGTTTTCAATAAAATCCCTCTCCCTAGATGTAATGGATTTAGGGGTTGAAGTAGTAAGGAGGTTACAATTTTTGTTTTCTATAAATTCTCCCAACTTTCCTTAAAAAAATTTGGCCGAGATAATATTGCAATTTTTTAATTTATTGTTGCAGATTTCTCTGAATAAAGATCAAGTTTGTTTATTTTATGTTTTCAACCTGAGTGAAGGAAGCTATCTTGGATGTTTAATCTCTAAAGTTATAGGTTGTATCTAGGGAGACTCACCGAAGGGGACCCACTTGGTGAGGATTCCTCTTATTTGTTTTTTATATATTAGTCTTAGATATTTGTACTATGTCTCTGATAGTTTAGAAGTTCACTATCCCTATAGTCATTGAACTACCATTCTATGACTCTCCCTACAACAAAGGTAGAACAGAGCAGTTATTTTTGTTAGTGGAAAGTTTGTTGTTTCAACATAAGTTTGAGTTTATCTCATTCTTAGTAGATATTAGCTAAAGTTGTTTACTATATTTCTTTCATGATATTCAGTTCAGTAATTCAATTATTTAAAGTTAGAATAGTATGGATCTAGAAGGTTCTTAGTGCACATATTTTTGTGTCCCATTTCAAGTTAAACATCCCTGGGTTGACAATTAAATGAGTTTTAATAGTGGAAATTGATAGCTACCTAGTAAACACAACATGTCTATGAGTTGCGGTGTTATGCCCAGTTGTCTACTTGTTGTTTGGAACTAACATTTTTTTATGTCATTCCTGGGGATGGTTTCAAACTAAGAGCTCTTGGGAGTTATAAGTTTTTCAGCATCTAGTAGCATAGGGAAATTGTGTTTTCAAGAAAGCATTTATTTCGTTATGGATCACCATTATTTAACCATGTCTTATGTAGGTGTACTAGAATTGCGTTAAATTTTCATGCATATATCTTGGAGAAGAGATGTCTTTGAGAGATTCCTTCCTAATAACCTTGACCCTCACAACCATCTAGCTGAGCCACAAGATTTACAAGGGTATATTATTTAGTAGTGATCAATGGTAGACAACCAAATTATACATACATTAGAAGACCCAAAATCTGGTCCTTAGGCCAAATCTGACTTGTACAACCCAAAAGGATGGAGGGATACAAATGCAAGATCTAGCTAAAAGGAGGATTTAGGGTATTCCTTTGTGAGATTTAGAAAAGAAAGCAAGAGATTGTATGCTTATAAATAAAGAAGATATAGATACTAGCAAGATATAATAGCAAATCTGATCTATTGTATCAAAGTAGATGCAAGATATAGAAGTAGGAACATGTGCACCTAAAAATAAAAGAAGAAGGAGGTATCTGGATGCTGATTTTCTATCTAAAAGAGTCCCAGGATGACTTGATACCTAAATCCAGCAATTTGTAACCTGTAGCTCTGAAACCTGCAACTTTGTGTTCTTCTCCAAGAATAGGTTGTATAGGTTCAAAGTTTGACCTATACTCAAGATGGTCAAATTTAGAAACATAAATTTGATATGGGAAAGTCTTCTAATTTTCTTTTCTGTTATGTAAAAGGATCTGCACCCAAAATACCAAGGTATAGGTCGAAGGTTTGACCTATACCCAATACTATTAGAATATGACATCGAAAAGTGGATCTAGAAAGGTCTTTGAATTGGCTTCTCAGATCTATAGTTATGTCGGCACTTTGAGACTTGCACCTGCACACAAGAGAGAAGGGGAAATTTTTGGGGGGAGGGGCTTTCTTTGGTCAAGACCCTATTTAGGGATTAACCTTGAATTAAAATAAAGGAAATGCTATCATGTAGAAGAGATTAAATCTAACAATGGAAATGTATCATACCATATAGATACAATTGTAGTTAGTATGAGATCAAATATGCTAATGCAATAGCCTTGACTCAACACAAAAATTAAAAAGAAATTGTGTAAGACAAAACCTCAAGTAGTAGATGCTTGTAATTTTCCTCAATGTTGGATTGAAGAGAAAGAAGAGGAAGACTTTAATAGATGAATATAGATCTCCTCCCTTTGATGTCCAACTCCTTTTTTTCCTATGGAGAAAGAAGCTAGATCTATGGGAAGAAAATCATGAAGATGGATGAATGCCTTCAATGAATACTTTCTTTCTTGAAGTCCTTGAATGCACAATAGTTTACTTGATTTCTTGAGAGTGGATGTGATTTCTTGCATGTATATAATAGGCATGTAATGGATGATAAAATGAAAGGAAGATGACTCCTTTTATAGTTATTTTGAGGTCCAAATTCATGAAGGTCGACCTCACTAGGCATGAAAATGAAATTTTTTTCCATCGGGCCTGAAACCCACCAAGAGTCAACCCCTAAGGTATAGGTCAATAGTGGTTCAACCTATACCTAGAAGGTGAAAATTTAAAGGTAAAGTTGCGGGGTCTAAAAGGTATTAAGTGGTTAGGGGGAAAACGGAAAGCTAAGCGGGAAAAATGACTATAAATGCTAAAATAGGGCCCAAGAGGGAAATGAATTATTTGAATGGATGGGTAAATGAGATTGTGTATAGGAATTAGAGCCAACTTAGATTTTTGAGCAAGATTTAAGGAGAAGATAGGACCTTGATTTAAATTATGTATGCAATTAAGTGGAATGTAAGGTCCTAACATAAGGAGCACACTAAAGAGGGCTAAAATGGTTCCAAAAATGAACACAAAAGAAATTTCTTAATTTTAAGGACTTGACGAAAGGAGGGTAAGTAGAACCAAGGCCCAAGGTGCTCCCATCTATCCAAACCAACTTGTAGAATAACTCAGAAGAAACAACATAGGAAGGGAGAGAAAAAAAACATAATAGTATTATTATTTCATCAAACACCATACATGTCGGGTTGTAAGGCTTTACCAGTTTTGGCCATATACATTTAGATCTTTACAAAATAATCTTCATACATGAGAGGTCACAGACCTATGATCCAAATCTTCTATCTCCTTTCTACTTAAGACCTGCTACCAAATCTAAGAATAGAAACTAAATATATACAAGACACCACAAAATAGGTCGGCACCAAAGATCCTAAAGATCCAACATAGGAAACAACAAAGACCTAGATTTAGGTCCACATGCATCCCAAGAAGAGATCACAACATTAATTATGCTACAAAGATTAAATGCATATGTCGGCCAAAACTAAGGTAGAATAGAGAAGTTATTTTAGTTAGTGGAAAATTTTTTGTTTCAACATAAGTTTGAGTTTATCTCATTCTTAGTAGATAGTAGCTAAGTTGTTTACTATATTTCTTTAATGATATTCAGTTTAGTAATTAAATTATTTAAAGTTAGAATAGTATGGATCTAGAAAGTTCTTAGTACACATATTGTTTTGTCCCATTTCAAGTTAAACATCCCAGGGTTGACAAGTAAATGAGTTTTAATAGTGGAAAATGATAGCTACCTAGTAAACACAACATGTCTCTGAGTTGCGGTGTTATGCCTAGTTGTCTACTCATTGTTTGGAACCAACATTTTTTATGTTGTTCGTGTGGATGGTGTCAAACTAAGAGCTCTTGGGAGTTATAATTTTTTTAGCATCTAGTAGCATAGGGAAATTTTGTTTTCAACAAAGCTTTATTTTTCTTTATGGATCACCATTATTTCACCAATTCTTATGTAGGTGTACTAGAATTGAGCTAAATTTGCATGCATATATCTAGGAGAAGATATGTTTATGAGAGATTCCTTCCTAATAACCTTGACCCTCACAACCATCTAGCCGAGACACAAGATTTGCAAGTGTATAGTATATAGTGGTGATCAATGGTAGACCATCAAATTCTACATACATTAGAAGACCCAAAATTTGGTCCTTAGCCCAAATCTGATTTGTACAACCCAAAAGGATGGAGGGATACAAATGCAAGATCTAGCTAAAAGGAAGATTTAGGGTATTCCTTTGTGAGATATAGAAAAGAAAGCAAGCAATATTATGCTTATAAATAAAGAAGATATAGATACTAGCAAGATACAATAGAAAATCTGATCTGTTGTATCAAAGTGGATGCAAGATATAGAAGTAGGAACATGTGCACCTAAAAATGAAAGAAGAAGGAGGTATCTAGATGCTGATTTTTTGTCTAAAAGATTCCTAGGATGACTTGATACCTGAATCCAACAATTTGTAACCTGCAGCTTTAAAACCTACAACTCTATGTTCTGGTCCAAGAATAGGTCGTATAGGTTCAAATTTTGACCTGTACCCAAGATGATCAAATTTGGAAACATAAAGTTTATATGGGAAAGTCTTCTAATTGTATTTTTGGTTATGTAACAAAATATGCACCCAAAATACCAAGGTATAGGTTGAAGATTTGACCTATACCCAATACTATAAAAATCCAACACAGAAAAGTGGATCTAGAAAGGTCTTTGAATTGGCTTCTTGGATCTATAGTTATGTCTACACTTTGAGACTTGCACCTGCACACAAGAGAGAAGGGGAAATTTTTGGGGGGAGGGGCTTTCCTTGGTCAAGACCCTATTTAGGGATTAACCTTGAATTAAAATAAAGGAAATTCTATCATGTAGAAGAGATTAAATCTAACAATGAAAATGTATCATACCATATAGATGCAATTGTAGTTAGTATGAGATCAAATATGCTAATGAAATAGCCTTGACTCAACACAAAAATAAAAAAGGAAATCGTGTAAGACAAAACCTCATGTAGTAGATGCTTGTAATTTTCCTCAATGCTGGATTGAAGAGGAAGAAGAGGATGAATTGAATAGATGAATGTAGATCTTCTCCCTTTGATGGCCAACTCCTTTTCTTCCTATGGAGAAAGAAGCTAGATCTATGAGAATAAAAGCAGAAGATGGATGAATGCCTTCAATTAATACTTTCTTGCTTGAAGTCCTTGAATGCATAATAGCTTACTTGATTACTTGAGAGTGGATGTGATTTCTTGCATGTATATAATATTCATGTAATGGATGATAAAATGAAAGAAAGATGCCTTCTTTTATAGTGGTTTTGGGGTCCAAATTCATGAAGGTTGACCTCACTAAGCAGGAAAATGAAAACACTTTGCATCGGGCCCAAAACCCACCAAGATTCAACCCTTGAGGTATAGGTTGATAGTGGTTCAACCTTTACCTGGTATAGGTCAAACCAGGTTTGACCTATACCCGGAAGGTGTAAATTTCAAGGTAAAGTTGCGGGGTCTAAGAGGTATTAAGTGGTTAGGGGGGAAACAAAAAGGTAAGTGGGATAAATGATCATAAATGCTAAAATGGGGCCCAAGAGGGAAATTAATTATTTGAATAGATGGGTAAATGAGAAATTATGCATAGGAATTAGATCCAACTTAGAGTTTTGAGCAAGATTTAAGGAGAAGGTAGGACTTTGATATGTATGAAATTAAGTGGAATGTAAGGTCCTAACATAAGGAGCACACTAAAGAGGGCTAAAATGGTCCCAAAAATGAACACAAAAGAAAATTCTTAATTTTTAGGAATTGACGCAAGGAGGGTAAGGAGAAACAAGGCCCAAGACACTCATAGCTATCCAAACCAACTTGCAGAACAACTTGGAAGCCACATCATAGGAAGGGAGAGAAAGAAAACATAATAATATTATTATTTCATCAAACACCATACATGTTGGGCTCTAAGGCCTTCCCAATTTTGGCCATATACATTTAGATCTTTAAAAAATAATCTTCATACATGGCAAGTCACAGATCTATGATCCAAACCTTCTATCTCCTTTCTACTTAAGAACTGCTACCAAATCTAAGAATAGAAACTAAATATATACAAGAGACCACAATAGAGGTTGACACCAAAGATCCTGAAGATCCAACATAGGAAACAAAAAATAACCAGATTTACGTCCACACACATCCTAAGAAGAGATCCCAACATTAATTATGCTACATAAATTAAATGCATACCTCAGCCAAATGATCCAACGTCAGAAAACTAACTCAGTGAGAAAGACTACCGAGTAGAGAGATGAGTCACTGAAAACCTCTGAGAAGCCAAGAACAACCACCGAGACCTTGTTGATGAAGCCAACAAAAACAAGTAACCGAGCCCAAGAGGTCAAAAAACAAACCATCAACTGACCAACAAGAATGGTTATCGAGCACTTTACCGAGCAGTCTCCAATAAGCTACCGAACCAAAACAAACATATTTTTGGTTGATACAGGATTTCCAAGAACCCAAGATGCTCCTGCATCAGACACCTAGGGTTAAAAGAAATGATTCTCCAAATCATGAATTAGGTACAACCTAAATTTAATCCAACTTAGATTAATATATCCAAGATGAGTCCTCAATTGGTCTATTCTTCCACTTTACTAGATATTCCATGTAATCCTTTCCTCTTGTACTTCTGCCAACTCTCTATTTCAAGATATGTTCAACTTCTTCTATCTACTTCTTAGGATAATCACTCGGTACTATAACTTCTTCATCAAGTTCATGATCCTCATACAAATCTAAAATATTGAATATAGGTGATATATCCATGTCATCTGGTAATTCTACTTCATAAGCATTTCCACTGTCAAATCTTCTCAATATCTTGCAAGGACCAAATTTATTCATCTTTAATTTACCATATGTTCCAATAGGAAATCTATCTTTCTTCAAATGAATCGTGACTACATCACCAAATTCAAATTCTTATGTCTTCTTCATCTATCTGCACTATCTTTGTATTTCTAATTACTCTGCTCCAACTTATGCGTCACTTCCTCATGCAATGTCTTCATAAACTTAGCAAATTTTTTACATTTATCACTTCCCTTCTCTTCTCCAGCAATATCTCTCAAGTCTAACATACCTCTTGATTGTGTGCCATGAACAATCTCAAAATGTGTCTTTCCAGTACTTCTATTCACTGAACTATTATGTCTCAGTCAAAGACGATACTCTTCGGTAATCCGTGCATTTTGACAATCTCCTTAAAGAAAATATTTGCTATATGTACTACATCTAATGTTTTTCTACATGGTATGAAATGTCTCATCTTATAAAATCTATCCACACACTAGTACATTTGACCCACAAAATCGACCATCATTTTCGACCAAGCATTAAAATGGTTTTGCTTGGTTGATTTATAGAGGGAAAATTTTGATTTTTTTTAATCCATTTCCATGTTGGTCAAAATTATGACAACCTTGACATGAATTTTTAATTATGACCAACATAGGCATATACCTTAAAATAAAAAAAGACGGTTTCATTTTATTTCATTTCGTTATTCTGCAAAGTGCTAGAGCTGAGGGAGGGAAGGAGGGCACTCAAACGCATCAACACCACCTGTAAGAGATGAGGGAGGGAAGGAGGGCACACAAATGCATCAACACCACCTGTAAGTTCCAAAACCCTAGCTTATAAATCTCTTTTAATCATTATGAAACCACATAACTATACTCCATGCTATCACAGGGGAATATTCACCAACATTAATGATTTAAAACCCTTGAACCACAGTTAATGGAGGTTGCCAGTAATAATGCAGCTCTCGCACAACAAATTAAGATGTATTCACTTCCCATAATGCCCACAAACTAAAAAATGGTTTACGCCAAACACAAGGAAATTAGCACTAGCCTAAAGCAACAGTTGACTGACAAAATGAAGGGCTATGCCCAACTAACAAATCCCACACCTAGCTTCAAACTCACGCCCCAGCTACAGATGTATCTGCTAATATGATTCAGACCCATCATCCAACATAGTGGCACTCAACTCATGCCTCCACAATATTTTATCACCCAGTACATATTCCATACAAATCACCTAGGAGTAGAAATTATCAGTCACTTTCAATAAGTAGATCAAATATACAATAAAATGGGCAACAACAGATTGAAATAAAATTTTGACGGAATGAACATCTAGACTAAATGTTTATGGTAAAAGGTATAAGACTAAGAACCATGTACAACTATGTCATTTGATGTCATCACATCATGAGTGAGTCCTTAAAATTGAACACATGAAACTTATAATTTTACCCTGCCCCATCCCCCTTCTATTCTTACAAATTTTAACACCTCCACCCGAAACATTGCTGCATATAAACCTTGCCAAATATTGCATCCCCGTTCTCCCAGTCCAATTCAAATTCCTTTAGCCCGTTTGGGTGCTGGAATACCAAATGTGTGATATGGTCAATTCTGGAAGATGCTACAATTCTGGAAGATACATATCCTAGAAATGATTTCCGAAATATGGGTTGGACCCATTTGGTTCACCTGGAAGATGACTGAAAAGATGCATAAATAATTTTAATTATTTATTTCTTAATTTTTTTGAATATGGTGTGTATGTGTGTATATATACACACATACATATGTGTATATATATACACATATGTGTATATACACATGTGTGTCTACACACATATACACATATTTATGTATATATGCATATTTATACATATATATATACACATATACACACATTTGTGTATATATACATATTTACACATACACACACATTTGTGTATATATACATGTTTACACATATACACACATACACATATATACACATTTGTGCATATATACACATATACACATATACATATATACATATATACACATATACACACTTATTTGTGTATATATACATATTTACACATATACAAAAATATACACATATACACACATTTATGTACATATACATATATACACATATACACACATTTGTGTATATATATAGTTACACATATACACACTCACATAGACACACATATACACATACACATATACACACATTTGTGTATATATACATATTTACACATATACACACACATGTACACACATGTTTATATATACATACATACACAGAGATACACACATTTGTGTATATACACATATAGGCACATATACACACATAAACATATTTACACATCTATCATGTCACGGATCCGAAGAGATATTAAATTTGCTTTTGTAAAAATTGGAATGGGAATTGAAATTCTAATTCCACCTATTTAGGTGGAAGATTGATATCCTCATTTTGGGGCAAAATTAGAATTTCGTAATTCCAATTCCATTTTTATTCATGGACCCAAACATGGAATTTGGCATTATCCAGAATTAGATAATGCCAATTCCATTCTAATTCCAAGTCCCAAACGGGCCCTAAGTTTCAAAATTTATCAATTCTAGGCTTCTAAATCTTTTTCCTCCAAACCCCCATAATCCCAAAATGGCTAAGTACTACAAAACACTATTGATGTTATTTATAAGAGAAGCTTGGTTATTTTATGGATTTTTTTGGTTCGTAGTCTATTGGAGAAATTTTATAGGAGATTAGGTTTTGGGTAGACCTCGAAAGGGATTATTAAATTATCATTATTTAAAGAATCTATTGATAGGTTTTTTAGAAAATTTATTGTCAAGTATTGAACATATAATTGTTTGATTTTTATTTATTTATTTTTGTGACTTGAATTTGAAATTTTTTGGGTTGATATCCATTATTATTCTATAATTAGCTTATTTTTGTGTTCCATACCCAATCATTCAAAGGATTTTAAAATAAATGGAATTCAACAACTACACTAGGTCATATAAAAATAATTATTATGAATCCAAGAAGTTGCAAGAGTTTCCTAGCCTAACCATTTGTATGAAGTATTGATACATTACAAGTGATCTAGAGTATGAATTATACAATTAGAGGAGGATGTCAAATAGATAATCAATTGATCCATGTCATAGATTTAATTGATATATTGAGTGTGATTAAAGTATGAGTTAAAGTCATTGAGACTATACAACAAAAGATTAATTAAAGCCATTGAGCCTATGAAATAGAAGGGAGATAAGAGAATGATCATAAAAAAAGAGATAATGTCATAGACCTTGATGTTAAGGAGGACATAATTGTAAAATATTATTTTTCAATTTCCTTACTAAACGAATGAAGAAAACCATGCTTTAATCTCCCAAGATTGTCCAAAGTGTAATGCATAAATTGTATTCCATTTACAATTTCATATTAGGTTTAGCACCATTTTTGGAGGTGGTGTTTGATCTTGTGTAAAGAGAGAGATCTTGGGTTTACATCTATAATATTGGTCTCACCCTCTTGTGCCCAAAACTTTGTGCATCTGGATTGAGATGGACACTAGTGCCCAACACTATCTTCCTCCCAAGTTGGCTCCAAATTCAAATATTTGGATGTCAATCATGTTGGGACCGTAATAGATATAATTTTATGTTGGCCTCCCTAATAGGTTTCCTGTGAAAAGGTTTTAATTCTATATAAAAAATTCCAGGAGATCAATCTGGACAGAGTTTGAAAATATTATTCTTTTCTTATAATAGTATTTTGACTAGTAAAGGACTCTAAAAAAAAGGTAAAAGATATTCACTTGAGAAAAAAGATGAATCTATAATACAGTTTTCATTTTGTCCCGATTCATTTTTGTGTACAATTTGGGGAGAAGTTTGAGTTTTTCTTTAGGCAGTACAGGAGAAAACATTTCCAATTGTTTCTCATTAAAGAATCTCACGTCTGTTATTTAGTATACAACCATCAGGGGAAATCTTCATCTACATATAGAAATCTCATATTCATATCCCTATTGCTTAGAGTATCCATGGAAAATCCCTACACCTTTAAGTGCTTCAATATTTACTCACCAACTCATAAATTTTGTGTCCCCATAACCCTTCACTGAGTTGATCATTGCTCCATGCTTCTCCTTATGGTGATGCACCCTTATGCACCCAAATGTACCTTCTTCATAAAAAGATAGTCCAATCTCTTCCCAAGCCTTTGAGTCCTTCAAACATGTCAATTAGATCACATTGACACCCTACAAACCAACCAAAACAATCTCTTAGATCAGTTCAACCCAAAAGTTCAAAACTGTCCAATTAGCATTGTTTTCACTAGTCCTGGCTGAACTCCTTTTCAGATTTTGTGACTAAAATTTCCAAAGGACCTATCAAGGAAATCATTTAATCTTGCTTAGAATTCTTGGGCAGCACTTTTCCCAAGAGGAATTTTTCTAAAAAATGTTAGGAATTTATTTTTGTAACTTTGTTGGTACAGCATGTGTTGTGGGTTTATGTGATACCATTTTGACACAATACATACATGGTTGGTTGGAAACAGGGAAGACTCTAGTATCTAATGCATCCATTTTGAGCATTTTCCATTGATTTTTGAAGGAGATATTGATGTATTTTCTAAAAGTGGGTCTGAAACCCTCTATAATAAGGGTTTGAATAGAAAAACCTTCATATCTCTTAAATCCAATGTTGAAAAATCAAAAAATGGGGGAAATTATAGTTCTGAGATTATAGGTTATAAGTTCTTATATACATTCCCATGTTGTTGGTAAGGTTATTTGATGCAATTTGGTAGTGGTTTCTATGTAGTGGTGGCCTAATGAGACCTTAAAAGCCTTGTGACAGTCATCTTTTTGATCAGTAGTTTCAAATGGTCAAGATGTCATATGTGTGTATGTATTATAAAATTTTAATAGGTGTCCCATATATTTTTCCATTGGTCTCCAAATTCTTTGGTTGGTTGTTGAATGCATAAGCTCGGGTAGAGAGGACTAGTAGGCTTAGTTTCCCTTATTGAAGGAAGAAGTATTGATTGTGACTTCAAGTAAATGGTAAGTGTTGAATTAGTTTTTTGGTGTTCCTTAAAGTCCAAAGAGGCCTAAGTTTCAAAATGTGGGGTGTGATTCCCTAGAGGAGGTCCTTATAACCTTGTTTGGTGCATTTTCATGTTGTGTTGGTGGACTAATCTTGGAAACCTATGTAAGTTCCTTGTGTTGTTCATGTCTCAGATTTTCTTGAATGATTTTTCAACCTTGTAAGGAGTTCCTATGCATCATTGTTCTTTCATTTACATCATCCTTCACTTATTGACCATGACTAAACTTTGCTTCGGTGGTTGATGTCACTAATTATTAAAATGGAGTTTTGTCATTGTTGTGATACATTCTTTGTGTTTTAGAACCTTGGATATCATTGTTTATGCACTGTAATAGTAGATTCTCACCTTTTCACTGCTACTAATGATAGTGCCATCCTTTTTTCTACTTATAAATCATTGTCTTGTTCTTTGGATATCACTACAACATAATAATCTCTTTCCAATCATTGTAATAGTCATTGTACAACACTAAAGGATTACTGAAAATAAATAAAAAAACTCTAAGAGAGTGACATGGGAAAGTCATCTTCATCATTTAACAATTACTATAATACTCGTTAAGCATTAGTTTCGATCGTCCTCCACTTCTATCACCTTTAAAATTCAACTAAATTCTTGAATTTTGCTATTCTGAAAATAAATTCTAGAATATGGGTTGGACCTGTTTGGTTCACCCAGAAGATGACTGAGAAGATGCATAAGAAATTTTAATTGTTTATTTCTTAATTTTTTAAATACAGTGTGTATGTGTGTATATATACACACATACATATGTATATATATACACACATGTGTATATACACACACACATGAGTGTATATATACAAACATGTATACACATATACACATATTCAATTCAAGTATATTAAACATATGTCCTTTTATGCATAAACTAGTTGAATTTACTTTTGACCTCTTCTCATAACAATAATAATAATAGTTTGTGTTTTACATGATTGCATTCCCCAAATCATTA
>MU225213.1:0-40161 GCA_018584345.1 Thuja plicata | reverse complement strand
ATGCATAAACTAGTTGAATTTACTTTTGACCTCTTCTCATAACAATAATAATAATAGTTTGTGTTTTACATGATTGCATTCCCCAAATCATTACTGGAAAAATTTTGAACATATCTAAATGGAATACTTTGTGCCTGACATACTTAAATAGAATACACCAAGAAGTACCAAATGATGAATGTTCAATTGTTGTAATGGAAAAGCATAAGAACCGTCCATTTCTAGAACTTGATTTTCTATAGTCTTAATGATTTTTCTATAGTCCTAATGATTTTTCTTATTTCTTGTCTTTTTTCCCTTTTTGATTTCCTATGTCTGTGCTTGGTGATAGGATTTTGAACATTGTTGACAAAGCATGTTTCTTTTTTGATTATTTGATTGATCCTCTCACCTTTCCTTACTTTTTAAATTTCATTGTCCCAATCAAGTTTTGCAGTGTTCTTTATTAGGTTTCATGTTTTTGATTGTGGGGTTCCACATTGTTTGTTTCTCTTGATAAATTAGGCCTTGAATTTGAGTTTTCCTATGTCCAATTTTGTGCCAATTGTGGAGTTCACCTTCTTTTGATGGTATATTTCATTCACTCTATGTGGAATACTATTTTGTTCACTATTTTATTTCAGCTTGATATTTCATTCATTTTTCATATACACAGAGACTACACATGCTGATAAAAAAATGAGCTATTTGATTTAGGTTTACTGATCATGATTGTAAATGGTCAATATTTCTGATGGTACTCATTGGTGTATTTCATTTAAAAATAATCAGGTTTCTATGTCTATGATACATGTCCCTTTGTGTTGAGAAAATTAGAGTTGAGAAAATGGTTGATCAGTGCCTGTATCTGTAGGTTGAAAACAAATTATCCTTCTTCCACCAACATTCTAGTCAATGTAAAAACCTTGGGACTCAACATTGTTTCCTTCTAGACTTGACAATTTCTTGTTAAAATTATGCAAGTACAAAAAAAACATGGTGGATCAACAACAACTCGGGTACATAGATGGTTTGTGACAAGAAGTGATAAGAAAATTTAGATCAGCCTGCATTGTAGATCGGTAATATCTTCTTTGAATTTTTTTTTTAATAGCTTTGTTTTTTCCATGGTGATAGATCTGCTACTCCATTAGTCTAATTACACTCTTTTAAATGATGTTTACACATTGCTCTACAACAATAAAAAAAACCACTATTTTTCTTGATTGTTTAATAATGTCCTCTCCTAATCACTATAAATCCTCCATTATTAATGGGAAAGTATCTTATATTTGTTCTATTTTTCTACATTGTTCATGATCAAATTATTTTCCTTTAATATTATTGCTGGTGACTTCCATGAATGATGATCAAGCTTTAGTAGGCTGTCACTGTCTTTTGAGTTGCTAATTCCTTCAAGTATGACTTCGAGCATTGGATGCCCAAATATAGGAAGAGAGAAATACAAACGAATATTTTCTATCTCTTCCTATCTTTTAGGCATCCAAAGCTTCAAGTCATACTTGACATCATCGGTTGACAACTTCACTATTTTGTCTTCAACAACATTGCCAGAAGAAGGCATCTGTGAGTGGTTTGGTTGTATTTGAAGCCATGTAATTTGACTAAATTAAGTTTATATTCTTGTAATTTTTTTGTTGATATTGGGTTGTAACCATAATAAAACATATGCATTTATCCTATAAAACCATCTCTATTTGGAAAAACCACCTTTCCTGCACTTGCCAAGAACTATACTACACTCCAACTCTTGTTTTATTTTGCAATTGTTTGTGCAGGTTTGTACTAATCATAGAACTAAATGGGTGGATGGTAGATTATTATATTTTTGTGATTTTTTTTCATGTTTCCGCAACTTCAATTGGTAGTCAACATCACTCTCCCTCTTTTGATTATACTTTCTTATTTTCTCTGAGGAAAGAGGTTTACATTTTGGTTGTCCTATAGCATTTGGACCATGCTTTTGTGGTGGAAACAAAATCAAGGTTGTGCTTCTTTATCCTATGCATATTTAGTCCTTTCAAATCATAAAATTTATTTCCTCCCTTGCAACATGAACAAAAATCACAAAAATATAATTTGAAAGAAATTTTATGATGTGAAAGGACTAAATATGCATAGGATGAAGAAGCACAACCTTGATTTCATTCCACCACAAAAGCGTGCTCCAAATGCTAAAGGAAAACCAAAATGTAAATCTCTTTCCTCAGAGAGAATACTAAATTATATTCAAAAGAGGGAGAGTGATGTTGACTACCAATTGAAGTTGCGGTATGATATTCAAAGAAAGCATGTAATTGAACATAAATGCAAAATATACAGTGTAAAAAATTATGAGGAACTCCCTAACAAAACAAACGGGGTTGAAGCTAAAATGAAATCTTATAATAGTGTTGAGAAGGAGGAGGAAAGAAGGAATAGAATAATATTGTTGAACAAGAGAAATAAAATTGATCGAAAGGTAATTTGCAATTGTACTCTTAAATCCTATTGTTTGATTAGTTTACTTGTGTTTGTATGCATGCAAATTTGATCTAATGTTCACATTCATGGCATTGTAGAGAAATTGTCAAGAAGGAACTAATGAGAATTAGTAGGGTCTCCAATTCAGAGGTGTAGTAATATATGTTTATTGCTTTCATTATACTTTCTTCAGCTATTTTATGTTTAACTTTTTCATGATTTTGGTCATTTTGTCTCTTGGTAAGATCAGGGCGTAGGAAATTAGGAGACATTTTTCTTCTATCTAAAATTTTGTTGTTCGTTAAAATTTTTTTTATGTTGTTGTAGATTCATAAAATTCAAAATCCATTTTTGAATATGCATGTGTTTTCTTAGAGGGATATTGATTCAGAGAAAATTATAGGATTTAGGGTTTCCTTTTCCAACTTTTCATATGTTATTATGATTACCATTTTTTAAGGGTTTTTGTTGACCATTTTTCTGACCATTATCTGTAACTGTGATATCCTTATGGAGGTAAATGTCATTTTCCATGGACTAGCTATGTTTCAAACTTAGGAAGCCCCATTAGCATCATGTTATATTTTATAATCTCACACGTGAATTGTTCTTCCAACGCTACAAACTAAATCTCACCCCTCATCTTATTGATACCACAGACTAGGGAACTAGTATTTAATTTGTATTATTAACCCATATAATAGTCCACCAAACCAGGTGCATTGGTTGAGACACGATGTTGTTATGAAACCATCTAGATTCATTATGAATTGTTCAGGTTCTGCATTTGATTAATTAATTGTAAATGTGCATTGCAGTTGAACATTTGAGATGCAATCATTTGCTTTCAAGTTTTAAAACTTTGGTCCAATGGTTATATTTTCTGCCCATTATGTTTTCTTTGTATTGATCATAATCTTTCTACAATATGATTGTGTGCATATGAATATTTACTGGTTTTTTTCAAGTTTGGTAATCTATCTTATGAGTGGTTGATTTATTAAGTTAATTTTTGTGTTTGTAGTTATGGCCCTCAATTTGCAATTTAGAAATTACAATGCTTTATGTACCTAGAAAAGCTATGTTTTTCTTAAATGCCAGTGAATCTTGTTTTAGTTCTACAACTCTCCCATTTATTTTTCAAAAGTTATAATACTTCATATGGTAGAAGTTTTCCAGCATTCATGTGTTATGGCATTTAATGAACATGTACGTATCAAAAGTATAGTTTTTACAATTTTGTTTCTCTACTATAAACAATCAACATTATCAGATTTCCACAATCCATTTAAATCAATCAAATCTAGAAGCAAAAAATTGATTACTATAAACAATTCATTTTATTCAAATTATTGCTTATGATAGTGTGTGTTTTCTAAACATGTCCTTTGCATGCAGACAGACATTGATATCACGACTGATATAACAATTTCTTGTGTCCCTATGGATGACAGGTAGGCTTATTTTCCAATGGTAATATGTCATCCATTGGTTACAATTTTAGAGTTGATGGTCATTACTTAATATGTTTCTGGAGAATGAACTACATTGATATGGGATATTTTAATTGACTAGTGTATTTAATATAAATAGAGGCGTTCTTTATTTTTTGTCTCAAATATTTTTCAAATAGAATAATATAAACACCAAATGGTAAAGAGTGGTCGAAAGGATAACTTTGTTATCATTTTTGACAACAAATCTTGGAATACTCTTTTTATGGGTGAAGCTACTGTTAAAGAAGCCAGGAATCTTAAAAAAGCCCTGTCTATCTATACCTCAGCTACGGGTCAACTCATCAATTGGAATAAGAGTTTCATATATTTTATCAATACCCCCCTTGAGAGAAAGACTAAGATTTCCAAAATTCTTGGTTGCAGCATTGGTGCTCTTCCCTCTTCCTATCTGGGTCTCCCCCTTTTCTCTAAACCCCCTGACAGTTTCTGGAATCAAATTGTTGATAGATACAATAGGAAGCTGGTAGGCTGGAAAGGCACCCTCCTCAGTAGCTCTGGAAAGCTTCATCTCTTGAAGTCGACTCTACAAAATCTTCCTGTGTATGCTTTGAGTCTCTTCAAGATTCCTCACAAGTTCGCGATGGTGCTTGAAACTATCCAAAAAAGATTCTTATGGACTGGTGTTGAAGATAAAAAAAGACTTACTCTGATTTCCTGGGAAAAATTTTGCAAGCCTAAGAGTAAAGGGGGCTTAGGGCTAAGACCTATCAAGCTTGTCAATAAGGCCCTTCTGGAAAAGCAAGTTTGGAGAATCTTTGGGGATACTAAGCAATGCAATGGCATAATTAAAAGCAAATACCTCTTTAATTCCAATAGTCTGAAGGACCTCTTAAACAATGATGCTAGGGTGAATGGCTCTTACATCTGGAATAATCTATGCTCCTCCATTAACTTTTTGAGAGAAGGGATAAGGTGGAAACTGGGTGATGGGACCAATATTGACTTTTGGGATGATCCTTGGATCCATGAAAGCCCCCTTTCTGAAAGACAAGAAAGGAAGGATATTATTATGCAAGCTAAAAACACTATAGGTTGTAAAGTCTTTGATTACTGGCTTAATAACTCATGGAAGGATCTTTCTAGCCTAGATAGAAGTTTATCTTCTCTTATGATTGAGTTGCAGTCCTGGTTCAGAGAAGTTAATCATCCTGACAAAATTGTGTGGAACCTTTTTGCTAATGGTGAATTCTCGGTGGCCTCTGTCTTCTCTTTCTTCTTCTCCAAGGAAGTTAAGCCTCAGTGTGCTACTATCTGGTATAAATTCCTCACTCCAAAGATTAACTTTTTCTTTTGGATTCTTATCCAAAATAATCCCCTTACCATTGATAATTTAGTTAAAAGAGGTTTCTGTCATGTTAACAGATGCTTTCTTTACAAGGATCAAGCTGAATCCTATGATCATCTTATGCTCCATTGTAGTTTTACTCGGAGAGTCTGGTCCTTGGTTTTTCAAAAGTAGAATTTGTGTTGGTTCTTTCCTAACTCTTGGCAGGATTTCATCACTCAGTGGAGATGCCCTTTTGATAATGATCTTGCAATAAACTTTTGGAATATTATCCCACCTCATCTCTGCTGGTGTATCTGGAAGGAAAGAAATAATGGAATTTTCAGAGAGAAACATGCCAAACCTGAAATTATCTTCAACATCATGTCCAGAGCTATTAAGGAAAAATTCAGCAATGCTATCATCAACAGCAAGAGAAAGCTCATGAATTTCCTCCTTGATGTGGATTGGTCTACTTGGAGTTTTCCTCACCACAACTCTCACTCTTGCACTCCTAGAGATTGCTCAGTTTGGATTGCTCCTCTTATTGGTTGGGTTAAAGATAATTTTGATGGGGCCTCCAAAGGAAACCCGGGTGTTTTTGGGGGTGGTGGAATCATTAGAGATAGTAATGGAAACTCTTTAGGTGCCATTTTGGTCCCTTTGGGAATTCAGACTAATCATACGGCAGAGGCCTTGGCTGCCCTCAATACTATCCTGCTGGTGGAAGAACTGGGGTTCAAAAGAGTCTGGCTTGAAGGTGATTCTTTAAATATTATAAATAATATTAAAGATATCAATACCCCCTCCTGGACTATTGATCACATTATNTCCAAAATCAAAACCATAGCCCAATCCTTTGAGGTGTTCCATATATCTCACAATTATCGGGAGACCAATCAGGTTGTTGATTGCCTTGCCAATATTGGAGCCAAAAGCGAGGGGATTCAAAAATGGATTGGTAACACTGTTTGTAATGATGTTGTCACCTCATCTATTAATTATGATAAAATCAGGCACAAGGAAGGAGTCATTAAAAGGAGCATTAATGATATTATTTAATTCTTCTCAGATTGGGGTGATCTCGAATGTCATTCAAAATAATGCTAAGTACATCTCCAAGAGGCAGAATTATCTTCCCATTATGAAAGCTCAAAATTTTATGTGTGTCATCATCATCATTAGTAACTGTTGACAGTTTGTGCATGTGAATAGGACCGTGAACTAGCTAAACAACCTTTTTATGCTAAAGAATCATCAAATTGATAGCATTCCCTCATCTAAGCATAAGAAGCATATGAAAAAAGAGCAGGGTGATTTTTCAGCCATGGGTGGTGATCTCAAGAGAGAAGAGCCTGTGGAGTGCAAGTGGAAGCAGGATAAGGAAGTCTGGAGCATTTTGAAGAAAGGCCATGTTCATCAGTTTCTTCAGAGACTCCATGGTTTTGATAATGATGTCTCCAAAGCCTTTGCTAATGGTTGGGATAAGGGCATGGTGAATATGGCTAGCAAGTATTTTAGCCTTAGCCTCGAGCTCCTCTTGGAAATAACTGGTCTCCCTTTGGATGGTCTGAAGTATTCAAAAGAGATCAAGGTTGAAACCAGAGCTTACAAGAAATTTACTATCACTAATGAGGAGAGGGCTCTTTTGGTTAAAGGTAAGAAAGACTATGTTGATATGGATAACATTGATAGAATTTGGGGTTCTATTATCAAGGTTATTATGGAATATTTCACTCTTGAGGGGAGATTTTCTAGGGTCTATAATTATCATTTTGCCCTAGTCAATCACTTTAGACATGATATAAGAATATATTTCCCCTACTTTCTCCTCTGTTCACTCAACTAGAGCATTACTAATTATAGAGTGAATAACTTCCCCATTCTCCATTTTGGGCTCATTGTCCTTATTGCTGATTATGCGAGAGACCACATTCCTGAACCTCTCCCTGCCCAGGTCAAAAAAAGGAAGAATATCATCTCTCTGCCTAGGAATCAGAAACCCAAGAAATCTCTCTCCCTCTCTGAGCCAGCCTCCTCTAAGCCTTTGGATGGTTTGAATAATTTCAAGGACCCTCGTGATGTCAATGCCTCTGTCTCTATTAATACTGACTTGGAGCCCTCTACTAGCCCTATCCTGTCGGAGCCTAAAGGTGTGAAGCTGAATCCCCTGGATAATGAGACCAAGGTTGATAAGAATACCCAGGTGGGTCATAATGTTGTGCCTAATTCCACTACCCAGACCCCTGAGGAGAAGGACTTGGAGGATCCTAAAATCACTTATGCCAAGGATAGTCTCGAGGATGGCTAGGATAATCAGAATAGCGGGGAGAAGCCTAACCCTGCTCTGGAGATTAACAATACTGAAGGTAAAGATACTTCTAAGATTGAAGTTGAGGCTAATGAAAACAAAGATAAAGAGGCTGATACAAATCTAAATGATAGTAATGCTGACTACTCAAGGAAAAATAGCTTTAGGGTTCTGGAAGAGGAAAATCTGGACTCCCAAGACTCCCCCAGCTCTAGGAAGGAGAACAAGAAGGATGAAAGAGAGAGAACCCTTGATTGTAATAGGTACCAATCTCTTCAAGATGACATTAGAAAGATGGATTCACAGGTCAAAAGATCAATCATCATGACCCCCATTGAGATTGCTAAAAACAAGTCCATCTACAATTATAATCTGGAAAAATGGGTGCAGAATGATCTGGTTGAGCTGAAGAACAGATGTATCAAACTGGAAAATAAGAATTCTATTATCGAGGAAATGATTGATAATATTAGGAAGGAGTATTCTCCCAATACTAATGCCAGTGTTCTTTATTATGGTTCTGAACTGGATGATAAAATTAAAAAAGCAGTTGAGATAGCCATGATCCCCATCCATGAGAAGACAAGCAGGAATGAGGAAATAATAAAATATTTGCTTGGCCTAGTTAATACAGGAATGAAGTCTACTCTGGAGAACTTGAACATGCTCAACAAAATGCTAGAAGGAAACAAAGATTCCCCCTTGAGTGACACAATTGACCTGACCGATCCTAGTCAGTAGATGGGACCTGGCACCAAAACTAGGTCTAATACTAAAAAGAAGCACAAGGTTGTTGATCAGGACATTCAGAGGCTGAAAGATAATTTTAAGATCATGCAGGCCCAGCTAGAGGACTCCAAGGGCTTCCTAAAGACTATGTCTTGATCTTGGTGCTGGAGACCTTTTCTTCTCTATTTTTCTTCCAGCATTTTTTTTCTTTTTGTTGTGTAGGTGCTTTTTGAATATTTGGGACTTGTCCCTTTGTAGTCTGCTCCCTTCTTTGGGGCAGCTAGTTGTTCTTTGGGTCTTCATGCTTATCTCTCTTCTCTTTTGTAATAGGGTTTTGGGGCCCCTACAAAACCTATTTTTATCATAATCAAAAACTAACTGTACATGGTTTTGATAATCTATAAAGGATCAGAAGTTGTCATTAGTATATAAGCAGACAATTTTGGTTGGTCAGTCATGATCACCGAGTGACATCACTCATCAAGCGCAGTGATCACCAAAATGCTTTGAACACGAAGCGATAGAACAATCAACCAAGAATTATATCAACTAAGTGACATCACCGAGCACTAGTTTACAAAGCCATCACCTAGCACCAGTCTACACCGAGAGACAACATTTCACTGAAAAAAGCAGATTTCACCCACATGTCAACTAAAACACTTTAATCTTTAAAACTAATTTTTTCATAGCTGGATGACCATTTTTTGTGGATCAAGAAAAGTGTTAATTATGGATGTAATTGGTTAAATGGCTTTATTCATGCAAACTAGGAGATCAAGGTCAAGTTTTAAACCTTTGATCTTAGAGTTTTTAAAGAAAAGTGTGAAACCAAATTAGGTCAAATCTTTTGTATATAGATGTAATAATCAATCAAGAATGATATGATTGTAGTTGCCAAGGATATCTATGGATCAGACAGAGAGTTTCATGAACAATGATAGATAAAGGAGAATTCAGTTCATAAATAACTACATACAAGGCTACCATGCAGAATAGAGGTATTATTCATCATAGTAAGGTGATATATTTTTTGTACTAAATGGATCTGTAATCAACAATTTGAGATTGCAGCAATCAGGTCATATATTTTTTTACTCTCTAACAATTGTAGCAAACAACAAAATCCTTCCACAAGGTGGACTTAACAATCCTTTTTTTAAATCTCTTAACCAAGTGCACACATACATTGTGTTTCTAAAATCAAGGTTTTACCTTCTAACAAGGGTTTCTACGTGATCAAATACTTGTTTCATGTGTAAATGAGTTTCATGAATGTTTCAATGTTTGTTTACATGCATTTACATTTATGCTATGATATTACATGCATGAAGTATAAAATCTACAGTGGTCGGTTATGCAAGTAATGAGTACTAAGGTTTAATTTGTAAAAGTTTTTAAGGGTACTGATTCACCCCTCCCCTCTCAGCACACACCCTTCCATTATTCCAACAATTGGTATCAAAGCTAGTTCTCTTATTTGAAAATTTTAATCACATGAGAGAAAAGATCTTACAATGGAAAGGTATAATCTTGATAAAAATATTGAGAATCTGAAGTTGCAAATATAGATTTTCTTTGAGCAATACAAAGAGGCAAGAAACAAAATGAAAGAGTTATTGGCTGAAATAAAAGTTATGGCATCTCGCTACAATGAAATTGACTATCATAAAGAAGAGATACCTAACCTATTTGATTCACCTGGATCTGGATCTGGTAGTATATCTGACACATCTGAAGGAACCATTGCAGATCTAAATGAAATCAATCAACATCTGACTGAACAAGTGAAAGTACTATAGATCGATCAAGAAACACAAATGGTAAGAAAGATTGATGTTATGAATAATGCAAGAAAAGTTGAACAATAAATAACTTTTGCTATTGATGACAGAAGAAAGATTACTAAAAATTTGCGAGAGAAAGAATCTGAGATATGAAGACTTACTAAACATCACTTTGAGATCACCAATCAAATAGTTCTTATGAGTCATGAGGCCAACCAAGTGAACATGGAACTTGCTAGAAAATTTGAAGTTATTAGTGAACTAAAAGAAGAAAATGAGAAACTGAAGTATGAAGTGAAGATTCAACAATGGCATAATGATATGACCAAGAAATCTTAAGACAGTACAAAAAGAACGGATGAATTTCTGAATGGACAAAGAAGACTCAACAACAATACTGGTTTAGGGTATATTGAGCATGGAGAATCATAAAACCAAGATAATCAAAGGAATTTATACACAAATCCAAGACCAAAGAAGTGTTCATGTAATCACTATGGAAAACTAGGCCACACATCAAATGTTTGCAAGAGCAAAGAAAAATTTATTCCTAAAACTACTTCTACATTCATAGGTAATTATTATAAGTGTAACAAGCATGGACACAAAGCACATGAATGCAAATCTAAGCTGAACAAACCAAAGAAGAAATCTTACATGGAAAATCATTATCCTACTTTCAACATGCATGGCCACACATTTCATGAATGCAGGAAAAAGATAAAGCAAGTCTGGAAACCTAAAGAATAAGAAAATACATATCAACCAAGAAGAGTCGGTTATACATATATTTTGGATTACAACACTAGGGTAAATTGCACAGCATGTTGTAGATATGGACATATAGCTACTAACTGTATGAGGAAATGGATAAGAAGATCTAGAAACAGGACTAACCCTGGAATGGCATGCTTACACTCTCATAAGGTTGGTCACTTAAGTAAGGACCGCAAAGACCGAGTGACAGAGTCAAGCACTTTTGCAAATGGAAATACTATTGAAGACATCATGAGAATGAGAAATCAAATATGGAGGAGAGCTTCAAATAATGATAATGCTAGACCAAGCACTATAGTTGGTGACACCTCATCCAATGGATCGGGTGATTCCACCACCCCCACCTAAGAAATACAAGTAAGTATGGAATTGCACTCTACAAAGTTGTATTTTACATTAGTTCCTATATTCATTGAGAATATGCCAAAATAGCATGAATGAAGATGCACTATGGTATTGCATGTTATGTTTTGTGAATCTAGTCTAGTTGGTCAATATGAACCAAGCATAAACTACACGTCAGTAAACATATGAAAGACAACTAAGTTGACACTATGTACCAAGCATTGTATACTCACCGAGCTGAAGAATCTAGTGTGTTGACCGAGCATCTTTGTTTCGTCGATCGAGTGGTAGGTGAATCATTTAATGCATCATTTAGGGTATTTTCTATAAAAAGGGAAACATGAACTCATTCATTCACCCAACATTAAAATAAAATTGCAGATACAAGAAGATAAATTAACAATGACTACATTGCATACAGATTCATAGAGCTACTCCAACATATTTCAAGCATTCACAGTAAACATCCAATGCGTATCTAGTCTCATCGAGTTAACAGGTTATTTGCGAAGAAGCCCAAAATTAACAAAAAATGGAAACCACTTTAGGAACCTCAAAGATCAAGATGGCAAAGGAAAAGAAGGTCATTTTAATAAAGAACTCAACCTGTGAGGAACCTAACTAAAAGTTTTTCCCTGAGGTTACTACTCAACCCGACAAAAAAGGAGCATTTTTTAGTATCCCGCCTAGGGTTTTATTGGTTGAAGACATCTGTGCATATATTCACTGAAAAATTGTAGAGATTGGAGACTTTGAGCTTGAGGAAGCTTATCAGAAGCTATGCAAGGATGGTAACCTAAGGGACGAGTATAAGCACATTGAAGTGAAAGGGTTAACCAATATCCAAGTGTTCCCAAAAGATATCAAAATAGAATGGATTTCCATTGTGCTCAGCCGAGTGCACGACAAAAAGATGTGGTTAGATGAAACCAAGCCAATCACAAAGGATGTGATTCATTAAGTGAATGGATACCCTATAATCGAGAAAGAAAAATCCCTAAAACACCTTGGACGCACTGAGATTGAAGAGTTAACTAGAGCCGAGTGGGACGACAGAGGTCTAAAAATTAATTCAATCACTGACCTTGAAATGAAATTTGGTGCATATGTGATTGGATACAAAATATTTCAAGCTAGCAGATTGAATAGCATTGCTTATGGAGTAGTCGACACTGCATACAGAATAGTGAATAAGGGACTGCAACTTGATCTAGCCAAGCTGCTACTGAAAAAACTTGAAGAGAACGTGAGAATAATTAGATCAACCTAATCTAATACATGTAAGTTCAATTCCCTACTGATGTGCACATTCTTTTACTTACATAATTTATTTCCTTCTGTCGGTAATGTCAATTGGGACACCAACCGACCTATCACAACATAGATTAGTGATTACATTAAATCAATAGGAGATAATTTCACACCTCTATTGGAAGCCTACTTTACATCATTCAAGAATAGGATGCACAAGAGGATGACAATCCCTGCCTAGTTAGTTGAACAATACAAGGATGAGATATATTGTGTAGTTGACACCGACACAACACTCATTAAACCTGCCAAACCAAGAACAACATGGTTACCACCATTAGACTATGAAATTGACATAGATCTGACTACAAGAGCTATTGAAGCCCTGCTAAAAGAACCAATTAACAAATCTTTAAGTAGATTTGGCACATATGAGGAAGCCAAGTCAAAAATTAAGACTGTTTTAGAAGTCAAGAAAATAGGAAGGAAGAAAACATGAACGATGAAATCACTTCAGAAGAAATTTTTAGTAACTAATGAAGAGTTGGAACAATCAGTAGACATCACTAAGGAACAGACACCCATCGGTGAAAGTAAAGTTTTAAGTGATTCAGAGTCTACATAATCAGATGTAGAGCTGCCACAGACCAAGAAAACAAAATTTATTGAAGTAACGGCTGCATCTAAAACAAGGAGAAAAAAAACAAAGGTAGACTCAGACACCCTTAAAGAAAGGCACTGTAATAACATATCAGAAAAGAAAGCCTAAATCCTCAACCAAGAAACCAACACCAAGACAATGAAATAAATATGTAAGAGGAAGAGAAGACAAGGATGATACTAAAGAAGATGAAAGAGAACAAAAGAAAATCTGAGTAGAAAAGGCAAATATACCACATACAATTAATGAAGTTGTACAGTCTATCATCAACACAGGCTATCTAGTACATCATAAGATTAGACAATGGGGAACTCTATCTACCAAGGATAAGGACAAAATAGAAGAGGTCATCATTAAGATGATGGTTTCTTACAAATATGTACCTATACAAATTGGCAATCATATTCCATAGGAGCTACATGAAAAGATCTCAGCTAGATGGACATATGCATTGCACATAAAGAAATAGATGAGAGAGAGACCCCTAGTTATAGCCATGCCCAATTCCATAGTTGCAGAAATTGACTCAACAATGAAGGAGCACACCAAGAAATTTTCTGCAAAATCTAGAGGATACAAAGTATTGCATAACAAGTTAAAATATATTGACATAGAGAGAAATAAGATTTGGACTTAAATCCACCTGAGTAGGTACTGGCTCTAACCAAGACTTCTCACACTGAGGAGAAGGAGGTCGCACTGAGCCCCAAGCATATATTCATCAATGACACTGAGGATTTCAATCCTATTGACTTAACCACAGAAGCAAGTAAGGTCATGGATGATATTCCTGATATATTTAAATCATTAGGGGAAACACCAGTCATAACTATACAAGATATTACTCATGGTGATCTTGATGATGATGTCGAGGCTGATGAAGATGTCACTATTACCACCAAGCCAACAAATGAACAGAACACTAATGATGTTGCACATGGACTTGTACCGGGTAATATGCCTTACTTGATGCAAGCAATCAAAATAATGACTGAATCACAATAGACACCACTTGAGCTTGAAGAAAACATACCACTAGACAAAGGTGATGAACATGGGGAGAAGACAGATACCAGTGGAGAGAACAAACTGAGTGATGCACCCACCAAGAACACTGAAGAGGAAGACAAGGCTACAGGTCAAGAAAAATTTGAAGTAGGGACATCTACAACCAACCAATAGGTACAAACCTAAGCACCCTAGCCAAGGAACCACACCTCCCAAGCAATCAACGACAGAAATCAAGAAACAAAAGGCTCTTTCTATAGTACCTCATTCCCTTGCTTCAAGCAACATTCAAAAGAAGAACAAGAACAAGAAAGGAAGAAAAACCCCCATCACACTCGATGAGATCATAGACATACCCGAGTGTGATCCAAAAATACTTGATCCTGAGTCCCTAACAAGATATGGGGAGCTATGCAAAAGAAAAGCACTACAGGACAAGCTCCGAAAGGAATATAGAAATTCACAAGTCTTGGAAACAACAAAGGAGATTCTATTGCAAGTAGTGCCTGGCACCAAGATTGATCAAACTACACCCATTATTGATCAACTTGCAGTTCTAACTGAGGCAATCACAACACATAATGTAGATGCTGAGAAGGTCACTGAGGAACAAGCAGAAGAGAAGTGTCAATACAAACTCACTGAGAAAATCAGCCAAGAAGTGACAAGGAATAAGGTGAAACTTACTGAACTAGTAGCTACATTAGAACCTGATATTTTAGAAGTAGTTACCTTAGTTTGAAATTTGTACACTCTAGAGCACTTCACTATCGAGCATTGTGAATAGATAGCTAAGATAGATGAAAATCTAAAAGCTAGTGCACTAAGTCTATCAACTGAGCCAAATGCATTCCAACTACATTATGAAAATATTGTTGAAGCTAAATGGTTAAGACTTGAAATACAAAAGGTAGAAAGCAAAATCAAAGATGAAGTAACCAATCTATAGGCCATGTTACTACCAAATCTCACATTATTGTTAACACACGTGACTACAGAAAAGACTCTAATTGCCACCCCAGAGATGTTAGTAGCAGAAAGCATATATGACATGCACACTCAAATCACTTTGGATAAAATGACCCTAGAGAAATTAAAGGAGAAATGAGACAAGCTGATGGCAGTCATTCAACAATCTCATTCACACATTTTTGACAAGCTATAAGTTCTACATCTTTTTCATTACTTTCAAAAAAGGGGGAAACATGTACATACATTGTATCTACATATCGAGGCATTCACATAGGGGGAGTCATTGTAAAGGTAAAACACTTGGTGTATATACTGTACATATCAATTTTTTATACTAATTCTAAAAGGGGAGATTGATAATCCATAAAGGATCAGAAGTTGTCATTAGTATATAAGCAGACAGTTTTGGTCGGTTGATCATGATCACCGAGTGACAACACTCACCAAGCACAGTGATCATCAAAATGTTTTGAACACTGAGTGATAGCACAATCAACCAAGCAGTATGTCAACCGAGCGACATCACCAAGCACTAGTCTACGAAGCCATCACCAAGCACCAGTCTATACCAAGAGACAACATTTTACCGAAAAATGTGCATCACACCTACACGTCAGCAAAAGAACTTTAATCTTTAAAACAACCTTTTTCTTAGCTAGATAACTACTTTTTGTGGATCAATAAATTTTTTAATTGTGGATATAATTAGTTAGATGATTATATTCATGCAAACTAGGAGATCAAGGTCATGTTGTAAACCTTTGATCTTAGAGTTTTTCAAGAAAAGCGTGAAACCTAACTAGGTCAAATCTTTTGTATATAGATGTAATAATCAATCAAGAATAGTTGTAGCTGCCAAGGATATCTATGGATCAGACAAAGATTTTCATGCACAAGGATAGATAAAGGAGAATTCAGTTTATAAAGAACTGCATACAAGGCTACCGAACAAAATAGAGGTATTATCCATCACAATAAGGTGATATATTTTGTGTACTAAATGGATCTGTAATCAGCAATTTTAAATTACAGCAATTAGGTCATATATTTTTTTACTCTCTAACAATTGTAGCAAACAGAAAAATCCTTTCACAGGGTGGACTTAACAGTCCTTTTTGTAAATCTCTTAACTGAGTGCACACATACATTATATTGTTAAAATCTCTTAACCAAGTAGACTTAACAAGTCTGACATGTTACACCTAACAGAGTAAGATCATCAAAAGTGATCACAACTTGTAGCCCTAACAAGCACCTTCCATTCTATAGATAGTGAAGCTTTGTGGGTTTCATCCCCACCGTAGTTTTTACCTTTTTACAAGGGTTTATGCATGATCAAATAATTGTGTCATGTGTAAATGAGTTTCATGAATGTTTAAATGTTGTTTGCATGCATTTACATTTATGCTATGATATTACATGTATGAAGTAGAGAAGATACAGTAGTCAGTTATGCAAGTAATGAGTACTAAGGTTTAATTTGTAAAAAAAATTTTAGGGTACTATTCACCCCTCCCCTCTCAGTACACACCCTTCCATTATTCCAATAGGTTTGTGGAGGAAATTTAACAATCAACAATTTTTAGAATATTAATTATCATTGTTTGAGCATGGTTTTAGAGAGGAGAGTCTTAGGTGGTTGGGAGAGAATGTTTTGTGGTGGAAGGAATGCATTGTAATGAAATTTGATTCAATAAAAATAAATTCTCTGCAAAACTACCAAGTTGTTTCTATGAGGATACAATCCTTTGTTTGGTATTGATAAACTTCTTTTTTGAATACAAAGTATATTGGAAATGGTCTGAAATAGATATGGTTTGAGTCCTTTATCATTTCCATGCATTATTAAATTATTTTTTTGAAGTTTTAAAGCAAGGAAAGCAATCAGATTATTTACTATTCCTATCATTGATTTAATGTTATCAGCAATTTAGTTTGAAATTTCCATGAAGATCTAGTCTCTCCCACTTACTGTGGTGAATGTGTCTTACTGTAAGTAATTATTTTCTTCATAGTTTCATGACTTCTTTCTTTCTTTTCTTGAAAGAAATTTCTCCAATCTTCAGTCAGAGTTCACTCTAGGACCCATCCCACTCCATAGACCTATCAAAGTTCAACTTCAAACACTTTAGACTCCACATCTTGGATCTCCATTCACCTCTTCAAACCCAATCCAGTCAATCATGCTTCATGCCCATAACATGCACTCTTCATCTACCATGCTTGTTCAACCACAACCATCAACTATTCTTCCCATGGTGACCCTAACTCCTCTAAGGATCCCAAAATCCTCCAATAATCCACTCATTAACATCTCAACTCATTCTTGTGTACATTCTGTCTTCTTGGACCAAACTGTCCATTATGACACTGTCCTAGCAGTACAACAACAAGGGTTATTAATTATTTTCTAAAATATTTTCCAAACAAATATTCAAACACATTACATATTCTAATACCCTTTTTTAATATTCATATCATACCTCAAGATCAACCCTAGGTGTTTTGGACCAAGCCTCTCAAAACTGCCACTGTCATAGAATTAGGAAGGCTAATTCGACTACTTTTCCAAAGAAAGTACTAATCTCTCTTCACCCCAGATGATACTTTCAAAAAATTCCACAAATGACCCCAAACTAATGATTCCATAGCCAATTTGATTCTTAGACCTTTCTAGATACAAAAGCCCTAATTTGCTCCTCAAAACCCCTAAAATCTAGGGCTTAGTCAATGTATGAACTCCAATCACCATACCATCAAATAAATGAATGATTGACCATTCTTATATCATCCTTTAATGGATTACAACACAAAAAGAGCCCCTCCAATGGCTAGAAATCCTACTGCAATAATCATGCACCATGCATGCAACCCTTCAATACTGTCAAACTCACTCTCAAACCTTCTTCATTTGCAAACTCCTTGTTTCTACATTATTCATGTTAGGAAAACATATTAAAAGTGTGGATCCATCCCAAATTTATAGTATGTACAAAAAGGGGATGGATCTTACAAATCCATGGTGAAAGACAAAACCAAACTTTGAACTTCTACAGGACAGTCAATATAAAATTACAAAACAGTGTTGTAAGGTGTTTTAACTTGCTTTAAAATGTTATAAAAATCATCATGTAACCATACCCAAGCTTGAGGATTGATATCACATCACACAAGTCTTCAAATTTTCAAGAAATCAATCTTTCATTTCTTCAAAACAATATAGTCCGTACATTGAGATATCTGAAACTTCACCTCCTCTAACCTCTCTTTCTCTCTTGCCTTCTAAGGCTTACATAGACTTTAATAACTTCTATAACTGATCCCAAACGATTGGGATTCCCAAACATGAAAGATAGTCTATTTTTGGACTTTTCCCTCTATGAGGAATCGAACCGTTACATTTCAAGTCTTTAAACACTCAAACTTGTCTTATTGACTCCCTATGAATTGGGACTTCAAAATTTTTCCATGAAGGACCTTGACATAACTTTAAATTCACTAAATCTAACTTAAGACTTAACCTTTATCCTTCTAGACCTACTATTCCATCTTAGGAAATCAACTCTTATTACATCATTTCATGCCTTTATACATTACGCTTATTACATTGCATTACATCAATTACATCAAAGGCATAAAATTAACTTCAAGCCATATTACATTCAAATATTGATCCTTTAGATCAGTCATTCTTCATGAGCCAACTAAGTGACTCCTTTGCATGTCTTTATAAGGATTCCCATCACCATACTCCCAAGGATAAAATCAATCCAAGTCCCTTGGATTGGGAGTTTCTTTCTTTTCCTCCAATCTATATCCACTGCTTGTTGAGGACCTGCAACATGAATATATCATCTTTTCATTGGCTTCATATACCTGCAAGAAAACATCATGTGCTCATTCCAAGCACTAACTCTATCATCTTTCATATCTATGTTCCCATAGATGTCTGCAACTTCAAGATTTACATGATAAAAAATATAAGATCCCTGCAATCCTGTCATAAAAGTGTTAGCAATAAAATTTATCAAATATTTCTCCTTTACCAAAACATATGTTTGGTATTCCACTCCTCTCTCCACTGGTTTCAACACTTCCTATGTCTTCTCACACACTCCTTGTGAGATCTTTGTACTTGTAGACACTGCAGTCCCTAAGGTCTCTTTCCAACCATCTACACCTTCATCTTCATGCCCTTTCTTAGGATTTATTCCACTACACCACCCCTCCTTTTCCATTCTTCAACTATGGCATTCAATTCATCCCATAGACATGTCTTCTCTTCAAGACTTGGAACACTTATTTCTTTACAACTCTCACCAACTTGTACACTCTCCTTATCAGTAACTCCTTGAACTCTGCCAGTGAGTTATCTCTGTAGTAGACTCCTCTCTGCTATAATTATTTTAACAGGCCACACAACTCTCTTCTTCTTGCATATAATATAGAACTCTTTACCTTGTGGGTCTTCTTTTCCCTTTTCACACATATAAACTTTCATGCCAAACACACTTTATTGCACTAATGCAAAAAACCATGTAAGAAGGATCTAGTCTTCTTAATCCAATCTTATGCATAATACCTTGTATATGCATTGTCAACATTTTTCCTTTCCATTTCTATTCAAACTTGTGTATGGAGGATAGGTTTTTCCCTATCAACTATTATGCAAACAAAAATGCATGCAAGAAGTAGTTATTTCAATCCAATTATGTGTAAACAACTATGTTTTTTTTGTAGGTGTGGTGGTTATTTCTATTCATTGTTGTTTGGAAAACAACCATGAGACATAATTTTTAATTATGCTTTCACGTCAAAGACCTATTGGCGTACCCCTTGCACCTTCTTTCAGTGCAAGTGCTAGTGATATGTACATTTGCTATTGAACTTGGTTATGGACTCATTTCCTTTATGTATGTATGGAGCATACTTTATTTTCTTATTGTATACCTTGGCATATGGATAATACTTTCTTTCATAGTTGAATCTATATTTATTGATTATAGTTGAGACTATATTATATGTGGTTATATGAACTTGATTCTTATTATTATAAGATCATATTGGTTACTCTTATGCTTATGATGATTCATGACATAAGATTTATTTGGTTATGCTTATTCATCAGACAATCAACCTATTATAATATATTAATAGATGATTAATATATATATATATATTTTTAAATGAATATGTCGTCAATTTTTTGACTCCCATAATTGTTTACTTCGACGCCAATCCTATAGTCTCGACGTATTCAGCAGTCGATGCTTTGACCAAAAATATTGTTTCCTTCGACGCCAATGCTATAGTCTCAACGTATTCCACAGTCGATAGTTCAACCAAAAAAGACTGTATAGTTTGATGACCTTGCTATAGTGTTGACATACTCAACAGTCGATAGTTCGACCAACTATGGTCGAAAATGATGAAAGATACGTCACCAACTACTCGATTGTTTCAACCACCATTGGTCGAATGTTTGACAAAAACTTATTATGGAAAATAATTGATGAAGAAATTTTGACAACAATAGTATTCATTGGGTCAAATGATGTGCATCAAAAAATTGACTAAGTCACATCACAAATTGGGCAAAAATTTACTAGTGACAACAAAAAATATGGAATCATTACTTCTTACTGTCCTCGATAAGACAAGAACAAAATCCATGCTGATATCACTCCAAGGTTTCTCAGGAACAGAAATCGGTGTATACAATCCAGTATTCTGACTTACTCCTTTTGAAACTTGACAAACTCCACAACTTTTCACAAATTTCTAAACATTGTTATACAACTAAGGCTAAAAAAAACTTTCCTTAAGTAAACTTAATGTCTTATCAATACCAAAATGTCTAGCCAAACCACTACTATTTTTCCCTGATAAAATTAGTTCTCATTGATCCTCTTAGTATACATAATTAAATACATTTTAACAACATATCTTCATGAATGAAATAGTCTTCATACTTACTTGGTTGATTTGGAACAGGTTCTCTACACATTCTCCACTGCTCAGAAAAATCAGGGTCATTTTCATATAAATGCTTGATATCATCAAAACCAAGAACCTCAACTCTCATTTCGATCAATAAAGATCTTCTTCTACTCAATGAATCAACAACTCAGTTGTAAAATCCACTCTTATGCTTCATCACAAATGTGAAACTCTACAAATACTCCACTCATTTCATATGTCTCTAATTCAACCTATTCTAACTACCCAAATATTATAAAATCTTATGATCAGTATGTAACACAAATTCACTCGGCATCAAATAATATCTCCATTTCTTTAGATCTTGAATAATGGCATGGAATTATTTATCATAGACATAATATTTCCTGTTACCATCATTCAACTTTTCACTAAAGAAAGCAACATGTTCACCTTCTTGACTCAACACAACTCCTATTGCACTTCCACTTGCATCACATTCAATTTGAAATACCTTATTGAAATCAGGTAAGGCTAACACGGGCAATTCAGAAACCTTTTGTTTCAAATTCTTAAAACTCTTATTATCTCCATGTGTCCATTTATTCTATTCTCCTCATTATCTCAGTCATAGCATTACAAATAGAACTAAAATTTGTGATAAACTTTCTGTAAAAAATTTCCAATCCATGAAATGATCTTACCTCACTGACATTCTTAGGTGTAGGCCAACTAAGTATAGCTTCAAATTTCTCAGGATCCATCTTCAAACTATCATTTGAAATCACAAAACCTAAATACACAAGTTCTTCTTTCATGAAGGAACACTTTTTCAAATTTATCAGCAACTTTTCCTCTTTCAATCTTTATAACACTTGTCTTATATGCATGCAATTCTCTTCTCTGGTCTTACTGAATATCTGAATATAATCCAAGTATACAATTACACATTTATTCAATAATTTCTTCAAAACTTCATTCATTAGCCTCATAATGTACTCGGTGCATTAGTTAAACCAAAGGGCATAACTAACCACTCATACAAACCTTATTTTGTCTTGAAAGAAATCTTCCATTCATCACCTTCTTTGATTCTAATATGATTATATCCACTCTTCAAATCAATTTTGATAAAATATTTTGCTCCACTCAAAAAATCCATTATATCATCCATCCTCGGTATAGGAAATCTATACTTAACTATGATCTTGTTGATTGTCCTTGAATCAATGCACATTTTCCATTCTCCATTCTTCTTAGGTGCTAACACTGTTGGTACTGCACATGGACTCAAAATTTCTCTGATCAAACCCTTATTTAACAACTAATGAACTTGTCGGTTGAATTCCTCATTCTTGGTTGGTGTCAACCAGTGTGGTGCCTTGTTTGGTAAACTAGCTCCAAGAGTTATATCCATATAATGACTAATATCTCTCATCAGTGGAAAACCATCAGGAACATTATTTGAAATGATCTCCTTATACTCGGTGAGAAATTTCTCAACTTCTTCTTGAACTTTATCTTTTCTGTTCTTACTCAGTTTGTTAGGAATCAAAGTATAATAGATATCACTCATTTTCAAATCCTTAAAAATCTGTCTACCTTCCATCAAACAAACTTTCACAGATGTACATATCTTGCCAAGAGATTCTTCAACCAAAGGTTACAAGATTTGTTTCTTACCATCAAACCAAATAGTATATGTTTTTACTCTTCCATCATGTATAGCATGTCTATCATATTGCCAAGGTCTACCCAACAAAATATGACAACAATCCATTGGCATAATATCACACAACACCTTATCATAATACTTTCCATTTTTCAGATTCAAAAAACATTGTTCACTCACCATTAATGTATGCTCATCCTTGATCCATGAAATCTGATAAGGCTTCAGGTGCTTCAGTCTTTCCAATTGCAACTTTGTAACCATCTACTCCAATGCCAGAGTCTCCAAGCTTCCACTATCAATCATTACCTTCCAAACTTTGTCTATAACTCTGCATCTGGTCTTGAACAAAATTTTCCTTACTTGATCTTTCTTTTCACTCCATAATATTCTTCTCACCATTAGGTTTCCTTTCGTCTCAGGCTCATTTTGTGACTCTTCTTGCACCAAAGTATTTCTACTACTACTGAATTTCTTTCTTTCATATGTACACTCAAAAGATCTATCCTTCTTCACCACAATTGTAACAAATTCCTTGGAACCCTCTTCTATTATAACTCCCTCGTGGGTAGTTTCCTCTTCCTCCAAATGAAATTCCACCTTTCCACTCGGTCTTACCTTTTTCCTGAGGTGTGTCTTTATTTGTCTTGTCCTAATCAGATCTACTATTTTCACCATAAGATCTACATCTTCCTCTAGGGAATCTTCCACCTCTACCTCTTTGCCTTTTTTCATATCTTTTGTTCAATTTCTCCTTAGCTTTTTGGACAAACTAATATTCCTCTTCAATACTCTCCATCTTTACCAAGCTGATCTTATCTTGTATATAAATTCTTAATCCATTCAGATATCTTTCTATTCTTTCCACTTCATCTTCATCATGTCCAGATCTGATGTCTAATCTGTAAAATTCCTCAGTGTAATCTTTTACCGAGCTATCTTTCTACTTCAAAATTTGCATTCTCCTAACTAGGTTAATTTGGTAATCACAAGCTAGAAACTTACCTTTCAATTTGTTTATCATCTTATCCCATGCTTTGATCTTGTCTTTTCCCTTCTTCTTTAAATCCAATTGTTGATGGTCCCACAACAAGGATGCATGACCTTTCAGCTTTGTACTTGCAATATTCACCTTCTTCTCCTTTGATACATTCTCATATTCAAAGTATTTCTCCATTTTGGTTATCCAGTTTATCAACTCATCTGAATCTAACTTTACATTGTACTAAGGAGGATGAAACTGAGGTGTGGACTTTAATCTTGTCAAAGCTTGTAGGAATCTCTCTTCTTCCTGATCCATCACAAGTGCAGGTGTGACTTCTCCTTGCACTTCTTCAACTTCATCATTGCTTACATCTTCAAGATGTCTTCCTCTACGCTGGTTTGTCTCAACAGATTCCAATCTTGTAGCCATCTATTTAAGCATATTAGCTAGACCTAGATTTGCATTTCCTCTCCCACAAACCATCATGAAACCCTCTGCAATTGTAGGTTAGATCACAATCTATTACCCTACAAAAAATATCACTACAGTTCACAATAAGGAACCTCAAACCTCACCTCTACTCTGATACCACCTAACACAAGGAGGTTAAGGAGGACCAGGGCCCAAGGCACTCCCAGCTATCCAAACCAACTTGCAGAATAACTCAAAAGAAACAACACAGGAAGAGATAGAAAGAAAGCATAATAGTATTATTATTTCATCCAACACCATACATGTCAGGTTTTAAGGCCTTCCCAATTTTTTCCATATACATTCAGATCTTTATTGAATAATCTTCATACATGCAAGGTCACAGACCTTCAATCCAAATCTTCTATCTCCTTTCTACTTAAGAATTGCTACCAAATCTAAGAACATAAACTAAAAATATACAAGAGACCACAAAAGAGTTCGGCATAAAAGATCCAACATACGAAACAAAAAATACCCAGATTTAGGTCCACACACATCCCAAGAAGAGATCCCAACATTAATTATGCTACAAAAATTAAATGCATACATCGACCAAAAGATCCAACGCCAGAAAACCAACTCAGTGAGAAAGACTACCAAGCACAAAGATGAGTAAGTGAAAACTACCAATCAGCCAAGAACAACCACTGAGACCCCATTGGTGAAGCCAACCAAAACAAGTAACCGAGCCCGAGCAGTGAAACAAAAAACCATCAACCGACCAACAAGAACGGTTACCGAGCACTTTACTGAGCAATCTCCAACAAGCTACCAAACCAAAATAAACATATTTTTGGTTGATAGAGGATTTCCAAGAACACAAGATGCTCCTGCATTAGGACTATACATTTAGCCCCCACTTTAGTGGGAGTATGAGACAAGATCACGCTCATAGTAAAGGAATAGAGAGCAGAAAGAGAAAGAGAAAGATGATTGTGATGAATTTCAAGGAGATAAGGCATCATGAGGCCTAAGGGAATTATCCCCCAAATGAAGGATCATAACTACACGTCCATGCAAGAAAGAAAAGAGGAAAAAAAAAAGAAAAGACAAAAGAAACCAAAAACAACAAAAAACAAAACTACAAATCACCTAGTGAAAGAGACCTTGATCAAAAATGTCTCAGTCACTAATATCATTTCTGGAAATCTATTGTAACAACACAAGTAACCACATATGAAGAACAAGAGCACTGCCAATGACAATACCAACTCCATGATTTAACCTACTAGCTTAAGAATGATAATAGAGAGAGAGAGAGAGAGAGAGAGAGTACCTTTCCCAGTAAGATTGTATGTCTTACTTTGAACCACACAAAAGATAGGATTAAAAGTTCTAGTAGGATGTATGTCATGCTAGTCAATTCTATCCAAAAACTTCATGCCTACTAGAGAATTTTCCTATGTACACCTCATGAATGGATACATATCCACTATATTCATGAAGATTTTTGTATATTTTCACTTCATGGATGGATACGGATCCATTATATCCATGAATATTGGTTTGTATATGTACACCTCATGGATGGATACAGATCCACTGTATCCATGGGGATTGGTTGTATGTAAAAATTCATAAGGAAAATGTGCAAGAGAATGTATAAGGTATTTTGTATGTATTCCCCCTCCTTATGATGGCTATGCAGTAGACATTATAAGGAAGAGAATCAAGGATACCCGCTTCCAACAACAAGGAGATATCGTTAAAACAACAATGTATACCACAAACATAGCTAAGAGTGTAAAATATTTCAAGCTAAGAAATTATACAATTGTGAAAGGATATACCACTTGTGAGAAGAGACCCTTAAAAGGAAGAGATCTTGTTGACACAACATCTACCTTCAAGAGGAGTACTTGAACAAAAATAACATCTTCAAGACAAAGAGGGGGAAGAGAATAAGAATGCGCCCATCTAGCCCCCTATCACTAGTTGAAATAGGGTAAGAATGCACCCATCTAGCCCCCTATCACTAGTTGAAATAGGGATTATTGATGAAGGATGAAAAATTTTTAAATTCAAATTAAGGGAATGCGTTTATAATGAACATAGTTTTGCAAATAAGGAAGAGGTGAAGACCAAGGACTCACACCTCTTTCATAAGAGAGAATCCCAATCAAAACAACAATTTCTTATAAAAAGATAATGTCACATAATAAACAAATGTCACTGTACTAAGGAAAGTATATCGTTATACAAAAGAGAGAAATAATTTACAAGAAACCTTGTTTCCCAAGTGTTAAGGAAAGATAAAACTGTCATGCCCAAAACTAGGGCAAAACACACACACAATTTTTATTTTTTTTTAAACGCATAAGTATGAATAACTAACAACGGTTGAGTTGGAAAAGTGACAAAACGGAAGAGTTAACCTTCGAGTTACAAGATATATATGCAGAATAAATTAGGGTCATGACACAACAGATGCAGAATTGGGGCATCGACTAGTTCTACAGATAATACGAAAGCTTAACTCCGGTTGGTCTAACTTAGAATCCATGTTTAACTATGTTTAGCATCAAGATGATAGTTAGATGTTATGAACCTATGATGTAATAAATTGACCTAACGTTTACTTAAATCTAAATCTAGATCACAACTGAATCCATTCATATCTAGTTTCAGATAATATTCTACTCCTTGCAACAACATACAAGAAACATTTATCAAAAATCCTGCTTAAAATTGAATAACAATTTCACTTTACCAAACAACTATTAATTAAAATCCAATAGCTGAAATCCATCTAACTCCCTAACCTACCAACATTATAAAAAAAATTATTCCTCTTTGATAAAAACACTTGCATTCCTAATTCATCGATTCCTGACATACAACTTTAAATTAACCTTTTTTTTTACATTTGAAATATATCCTAATTCAACATTTAGATTTACTTTTAATTATAGACGAGCATACATGTCCGAACCCCTTGAAAACAAGAGCAATATAATCCCCCCTTTATTTTTAAAATAAACTAAAATTAAATATTAGCTGTATAATTGAATCGACTGAACAATTTGACTCTCTAACAGATTAATCAATACTTTAGACAAAAATCTTGATTTATTAAGCTCACAAATCTTACCATTATAAATTAACCTAACAACTAAGGTTAAGTATCCATTTAGAATGATTAGCTATTCTATTGACAATTGATTCCAATATCAATTAAAATTTAAAACATGATTAATACACTAAATGATTCTAATACCAATTAAAATTAAACACTAAGATTATATACCTAATATTACATACTACACCATTGAGTTAATTTAATGTGCAAAGAAAATGCTACCAAAAAAAATTTAAAAAACCAATATGAAAAAAGGCCTAATAAACTAACTTAACTATCTACTAACCTCTAACTAACTTATTAACTTATACATCTAACCCTCCATTAACCTCTAACCCTAACTACCCACTAACAATTAATCTATCCCTTTATTTACAAACAAAACATTGCATGGGTTTCAAAATCTATAAATAGGGGAGAGTACAGGGTGACAAGGCATACACTGGGCCCACCATACTACCTACTAAATCATTACTTCAACATTTCCTAAGGCAAGGTAAAAAAAAAATGCAAAGGTGAAGGGGATCGAATTCCCAACATGCAGGTTGAAAAGGACAAGCATAGGGGGAGGGACCCACCATCTACTCCCATCCATTGCATAAAATTTCACATGAAAGGAGGGTGGTATAGTTTTCTAGGGAAGGGTGGTGATGGTTTGTTGGGACCCACCCAAGATCTCTTCCTCCCAAGGGAATTTTTAAAGTGGAGAAAGGAGTTGACTTTGGAAAAAGGTCATGTCAGAATGTTTAGGGAAGTGGGCAGCAAGGGAAAGGTGGCACCACTTCCAAGTAGTTCAGCCCTATGATATAAAGTGATTTATTTTTATATTGAACTTAGCACAATACAATATTTATGCAAAAAGGTGAGAGAACAAGGTGGGACCCACGGGAGGGGTATTAGTAAAGTGAGTATAGTTTAGTAATTAGGATTAAATTGCATGTTTAGATTACTGGGATATGATTTTGAATTTAATTAGAGGAAAGCACTTTTGAGAAAGGAATATTCTCTATGGTAAGAGAATACTTCCTTTCCCATACAAATTTCAGAGAGCTTTTTATGCTCTAAATCTGGAAAATGCAATGGGCTTTGTTATAAGCTCTTACATTTGATTTGCTTGGTTCATTTTTTTTGCAATAGATCATAGTGTGTATAAGGATATATTTATTGAAAAATATACATGAGAAAACAATAGTATTTGCTGAATTTCATATTAACATGCTAACTAATAGATTTTTTGATTTCAAAGTTATTTCTCCTCCTCAAGAGTTGAGGATTGAAATGCAGATTTCTATTGAAGAAAGTTGAATCTAGGAGGTTTTCAAGATGCAAAATTTCTTAAGATTGAAGTGAATGAAACTATAATATTGTTCTTCTCTTTCCATATTAGGTAGCATTCTATTCATGGATGATTAACTTCTTTTATTTTAGGAATTAAAATGCAATATTCATGAACTAAGGATTCTATCTTTTACAACATGATAAGCTTACAATCTACATTACAACATCTTCAAATGATAAATTTACACAATACTTGGAAGGTACACAACATTTTTTCCTTTAATAATTCATTACATAAGAAGGAGATCCCTCCACATCTAGCTTGAGAAGCTTCAAAATTGAACATTACAACAATCAACAAAATAAATTTTAATGCAAGAGTGACTATGCAACATTGAAGTTTCTTGCACACAACTACCCCCAAATAGGGATTTCTTTCAAGCTTCTTGCACCATCTTCAAGACTTTAAAAACCTAAAAATTTCATGAAGGATACCATGGGAAGCTCACCTCCCAACCAAGGCCTCAAGGAGGCCACCCCCGAGCTTGGAGAACCAAGGCAAAATAAGGTTTCACATCCAATTTCTCACAACATTTTATATGCACAAAGAGAACAACAATATACTCCCAATCAAGGTCTTACAAATGAGTTTTACAAACCCATTGAAATAGGGTGAAGGTGGGATTTTCCAAGGAAGAGAATGCCATTACAAATTTCAAATTTATCAACAAGAGTTTTCCATGCCTCTCCAAGGCTATATTGACATTGCTTGCATATGCACATTGGCCATTTCTATGCCAAAATACAATATTTCCAACATGGCTTCATAGAGCCCATACTCCATGAATTTATCCCTCTTCTCCAATAGAAGAGACTCTCACTACAATGGAGATCCCAACTAACCCTTTCACGCAAGGCTACTTCTTCCCTTCCTAAAGGGTGAATAATGTCTTCACTCCCATGAACAACACTCCCAATCCAAAGAAACAAAAGTTGATACAAAAAAAATTCAATGCATTCCCCACCCAACACATGACAAAAAAATTTACATGCTACAACACTACACAAGATTACATACATGAATCTCATACAAGATCTCATATTCATGAAACAATACATCAAACTTTCTTGCAACAAATCAAGCACTCCATGGCAAGAGAAACCAACCTTCCAAATGTGTTATGGAAAAATGAAACTTGAGAAGAGCCCAAATCCTTATCTTTCCTCCTTCCAAAACCTTAATTGTCTCTAAAATTAGAGAGTGCATGAACACCCACTAAGTCTCCCAAAACCCTCTAAAAATACCTTCAAAAGTGTACTCAAGAACTAGCAATGATGAGATATGACAACTAGCCTTTTTGTCTCCCCTCTTAATTGAGAGTTTAGCAAGGAGTGTGGGACAAGTTAGATGCATAAGACCATCTCTATTTTCGCCACTTTTGAAAACTAGGCATTTTGAAGAGTCATAATGGTGACCTAGGTTTCTCTCATAGGTAAAAACTATCCCTAACCCAAGGTATTCCCTTAGGGTTAACTAATTTTGGTCAAAAATACACTCTAGAGTCACTTTTAATCCCTCCAAAGTACCCCTAAGGTTCAAATTCAAGTTCCAATATGATGGGATCCCTACAAGACATTTATATGCAAGTGATTAATATAATATCCCATAAGGTTAAGTGATTATTTCCCAAGCCCTAATTGATATGTCACAATCCACATGGATAACACAAGTGTCAAGTGACACCAAACAAAATACACATCACATTCACAATGACATGTCCAAACAATAACATAAATTTAATTTATTAACACACATTTAGATTACATTTACAATAAGGGTCACAATACAATGAGGTTTCAACCCCTTATTGGATTAAACCTTGGCTTACTCAATTCACATGTGTTTAGCCCTGATTCTCTAAAAAATTCTATGGTTCCCTTTCCTGCACACTAAACTTCAAGCATCAGTAGTCCAAGATGATAAAATCGCATATAATATACATTTTCAATTCATAATTAAAAGTATTAATCAATAAGCTTAATTAAGTCCCTAATTGAGATTTTCATACATAAATGTTTAAAATATAAGAATCCCTTAATCGCCATGACATAACATCCATAAAATAGTCTAGTCTAATCATAATTCAGTCTTCTCATCAATTCACTAATCTAAAAATATATAATCAAAGTCAACCACCTATTCTAGGTCTAATCCATATCAAAATGTAATCCACACAAAATAATCATCATCATATCATAATATCACGAGTCACTGTCAGGATAACAAAAGGTGTATCAAAATATCAAAACATAAAGTGTCAAAGTGTGATCGACAGTAAAGCTATGATGGGTTAGGGTGAGGCCTCACATCCTCCCCCACTAGGCATAAACTTCCTCCTAGAGTTCATCAAAAAGATATGGGTACTGAGATCTCATCTGCGCTGCATCCTCCCATGAAGCCGTGACCTCATCATAACGATCCCACTGGACCCTAACCTTGTCCAGCTCTCAGCCTCAAAGTGCAAGGGTCCATCGAGCTATAATGTGAATGGGCTCCTATGCTAGCTACCCATCTGACTCCACCTACAAGGCATCCCAATCTATAATGTGAGACTCATCATAAATATATTTTTGAAGCAAAGATACATGAAACACATCGTGGATGCGTGACAGGCTGGGTGGCAAGGCTAGATGCTTTGCAACTGGTCCTATCCTCTCCAATATCTTGAAAGGTCCAATAAAGTGAGGCACTAACTTAGAGACCTTTCCAAAATAGATTGGACTCTTATGCAGGTGCACTCTCAAGAAGACCCTATCTCCAACCATATACTCACGATCAACCCTCTTTGCATCTGCATACTTCTTATGTTGATCCTGAGCCTCCATAAGGCGTTGTCTAATCAAGACAACCTGCTACTCCATATTCTTGACCAATTGAGGTCCAATAGATACTCTATCCTCGATCCTGTCCCAGCTCAGTGGTGTCTTTCATGGTCTACCGTATAAGGTCTAATATGGTGACATACCTATAGAAGAATGATGCCCATTATTATAGGCAAACTTGACCAGATGTAGGTATTCCTCCCACTTGACTTGATGGTCCATCACATACATGTGAAACATGTCCTCCAATACATGGTTAACCCTCTTGGTATGGCCATCTGTCTAAGGGTGATAAGCTATACTAAAATTGAGCCTAGTGCCCAACGCCACTTGTAACTCTCTCCAAAAGGCTGATGTGAATAAGGAGTCTCTATCAGAGATGATCTTATGGGGAATTCCATGAAGTCTAACAATATCCTGCAAAAAGACCTGAGCTACGTCTCGTGCTATGAATGTAGTATGCACGGGTGAGAAGTGGGCAACCTTGGTCAATGTGTCAACTGTCACCAAGATAGCATCATGGTGGTGAGAAGACATAGGGAGACCAACAATGAAGTCCATAGATATAGTATCCCACTTCCACTCGGCAATCTCATGTGGCTGCAAGAGCCCACCTGGATGACCATGCTCTGCCTTCACTCTCTAGCACTCTAGACATCTAGCAACAATGTTGGCAATATGCAATCTCATACCCAACCAATGGTACAACTGTCTCAAATCAGCATGCAATTTCTTAACTCCTAGATGAGCTGCATAAGGTGCTCTGTGAGCCTCAAGTATGATAAACTCCCGCAAGTCACCCATAGAAGGTACATAGATGCGTCCCCTATGACGTAGAAGTCCACCAGACTCCAAGGAATAATCTAAAAATTTCCCCTCCAGGGGTCTCTGAGAATGGATAAACTGACAAACCTCCACATATAATCCATCCCCTGGAAAATGATGCAAAATGTAGTCCCTCAAATCTATACTAGAAGTCATAGATGAGAGCTCATGTTTCCTCCTACTTAAGGCATCTGCAACTACATTCTTCCCCTTGTTGTAATGAACATCAAAATCACACTCACACAAAAACTCCATCCATCTCCTCTGCCTAGCATTAAGATTGGGTTGTGTAAAGATATAATGTAGGCTCTAATGATCTGAATGAAGCTCAAATCGGTGACCTAGGAGGAAATGTCACCATCTCACTAAAGCATGAACCACTGTTGTGAGCTCTAGGTCATGAGTAGGATAATTAAGTTCATGAGTCTTTATCTTCCTAGACTCAAAAGCTATAGGACAGCCCTCCTGCATAAGGACTGCTCCTAAACCATCCAATGAAGCATCAGTACATACAACAAAATCCACCGAAGGATCTGGCACTGCTAAAATCAGTGCACTAGTGAGGGCTTTCTTGAGCTCCTCAAAATCTCTCTCATACTTCTCTATCCATTCATACCTCTTCCCCTTTCTCTGAAGGGAGGTGATGGGATGAGCCACTCTAGAAAATCCTGCCATGAAGTGTCTGTAATATCCTGCTAAGCCCATATAACTCCTGACCTCAATGACACTGGTGGGTGCTAGCCAATCCATAATATCTCTAATCTTTGATGGGTCTATAGAGATCCCATCGCCAGATATAACATGTCCAAGATAATGCACCTTGGGTCTAAAAAAGGCACACTTTGACAAGCTGCCATATAACTGATTCTCTCTCAAACGCTGCAGAACCTGTCTCAGATGCTCCTCATTGTGAGAATATATCAGAATATCATCGATGAATATTATCAAAAATTTATCCAAAAATGTATGAAATAATCTGTTCATGAGGCTCATGAACACAGCTAGAGCATTCATGAGGCCAAATGGGACTACTGTGAACTCATAGTGACCATACCTCGTGCGAAATGTAGTCTTGTGGATATCACTTTCCACAATATATAACTGATGGTATCCCAACTTTAGATCTATCTTCGAGAACACTTGAGCACCCTGTAACTGATGAAATAGATCATCGATCTTGGGAAGTGGGTATCGGTTCTTAATTGTTACTTTATTCAGCTACCGATAATCAATGCACAATCGAAGTGACCCATCCTTCTTTACAAAAATCACAGGTGCACCCCAAAGTGATACACTATTTTGGACATGCCCTTTCTCCAAGAGCTCTTCTAACTAAATCTTAAGCTCATTGAGCTCATGTAGGGTGCTCTAGATACTATCTTACCTCCAGGTACAAGATCTATGTGAAAATCAACTGCCCTAGGTGGGGGCACACCAGGTAGCTCGGTAGGAAATACATCTACAAACTCCTAAAGAATAGGATAATCCTCGAGCAAAGGCTCTCCTCCTGAATCCTCCTCTCTATCACTAATGGTGATGGTAAATAACTGACATCCCTTCTGCATGCACCGCCTAAGCTGCATAGCAGAAATAATGTGAAGGGATACGAGTCTTTGTACCCCAAATATCACCATAGAAGTGTCGTGAACATCAACACACTCAACCCTCTTCTGACAACAATCCACCTTGGCACTGTGGGCACATAGCCAATCCATGCAAAGGACTACATCATAAGAACCTAGAGGGGTAATGTGGAGATCAGTCATCATGATAAGGTCTCCAATCTGAATCTGACAACTGTGAACTATGGAACAAATGGAGACTCTAGCTCCAGAAGATAACTCAACCTACCAACCAACATCCTATCTAACTACCACCAGCCCGCAACGCTCCACTACATAGGGAGATATAAAGGAGTCTGTGGCTCCTGAATCAAACAAGATAGAAACACTGGTACCCTGAATCATATATGCGGCCTTAATGACCATGGCCTGATGCTTAGCCTAGCGGTTATCAACTACCACAAAAACTCTATGGGATCTACCCATATCTCCAATAGTAGGCTCTGAGGTAGCCCCTCTCTGACCACTAGCTGACTATCCCTGTGGGCATTCTCTCACTAAATGACCCATACCACCGCAAGTGTAACATGGCCCACGAGTCTGAATCTGCACTCCCTTTGTCCTGGGCTGTTGTGACCCTCTGATCCTGCTAGAACCACTGTATCCACCCGTAAAGGACTGCTGAGTCCTAGCTGACTATGTCTGAGGGGTCTGTATCCTATGATCCTGTCTAGGGCCCTGAGACTGCCACTGCTTGGGCTTAGAGCCCTGATAACCCTGTGAATGCCTTTGTCTAGAATCTTGTTGGGATCTCTGTTGTTGAGACTATTGACCCTTAAAAGATCCTACTGAGTGATTCTATTTCCCTTTCCAAGATGGTCTCTACTGTCTTGACTGCTAGGACAAGGGGTTTCAGTGCTGGGACCGATCCCAAGACTCCTGTCTAGTACGGATCTCCTCAGCTACAAGTTCCGTCTCAACTGCCCCTCTCAATGTGGTAGGGAATGCTAGACGTATTATGCTCTAAAGAGACATATTAAGTCCCTTAATGAAATGATGAATACACAGTTTCTCATCCTTCATGTAATCAACATATAGGAGCTAAACTGACTCTCATACTGGTTCACCGTGAGGCCTCTCTGTTAGAGATCATGAAACTCCTCTATCTATCTGTCTGAAATGCTTGGAGAGATATCTCTCATAGAAATGGGCCTCAAAAGTCTCCCAAGTGAGTGTGTCAATACTCACTCCACCAATGGACACCTTCTGCTCCCACCAAGTGAAAGCCTTCTCCCATAGGAGATGAACTGCTAGTCGTGCCTTTAGATTACTCCCATAAGGGCACAATCCAAAACATCACTGTAAACTCTGCAACCAGGCCTCTGCTACTGACCCATCAGTGGATCCCAAAAACAAGGGTGGATGGAGTCATAATAACTCTTGAATCTCATCTCTAACATCTCTAGGGGGTCTCTCCCTAGCACATAACTCATGCTCGCATGGTATAACAACCTGATGAACTGACTCACCCTCCTGATCATCATGACCCTCAACAGACCTAGGTGGAGGACTCCTACTCCTCTCTCTGCTAACTGCTCTCTCATTCTCTAAAACATGTGCTTCCCTTTTGGGAACCTGCTGTTGAACTATGGGTGGTAGTCTCTGTTGAATCACCCTAATCAGATGTTTGATAACATCCATAATATCATGGTTAGGGTTCGGAGGTGGTGGTGGCGGTGGTGGAGGTGGTGGAGGTGGATCCTCCTGCCCTGCCCCTCCACAGGGAGCTCTACGACCTCTGCCTCGTCGGTTAGCTCTGGTGACCACAGGCATCCTATACAATGATTTAAGTTTAGAGTGAGTTGAAACATAATGGGTTAGGTTCCTTGTGTCAAAACACTGGCTCTGATACCAAAATGTCATGCCCAAAACTAGGGCAAAACACACACAATTTTTATTTTTTTTTAAATGCATAAGTATGAATAACTAACAACGTTGAGTTGAAAAGGTGACAACACGGAAGAGTTAACCTTTGAGTTACAAGATATATACACAGACTGAATTAGAGTCATGACACAACAGATGCAGAATTGGGGCATCGACTAGTTCTACATATAATACGAAAGCTTAACTCAGGTTGGTCTAACTCAGAATCCATGTTTAACTATGTTTAGCATCAAGATGATAGTTAGATGTTATGAACCTATGATGTAATAAATTGACCTAATGTTTACTTAACTCTATATCTAGATCACAACTGAATCCATTCATATCTAGTTTCAGATAATATTCTACTCCTTGCAACAACATACAAGAAACATTTATCAAAAGTCCTGCTTAAAATTGAATAACAATTTCACTTTACCAAACAACTATTAATTAAAATCCAATAGCTGAAATCCATCTAACTATCTAACCTACCAACATTATTAACAAAATTATTCCTCTTTAATAAAAATACCTGCATTCCTAATCCATAGATTCCTGACATACAACTTTAAATTAACCTTTTTTTTTACATTTGAAATATCTCCTAATTCAACATTTAAATTTACTTTTAATTACAAACGAGAATACATGTCCTAACCCCTTGAAAAAAAGAGCAATATAATCCCCCCTTTATTTTTAAAATAAACTAAAATTAAACATTAACTATATAATTAAATCGACTGAGCAATCCAACTCTCTAACAGATTAATCAATACTTTAGACAAAAATCTCAATTTATTAAGTTCACAAATCTTACCATTATAAATTAACCTAACAACTAAGGTTAAGTATCCATTTAGAATGATTAGCTATTCTATTGACAATTGATTCCAATATCAATTAAAATTTAAAATATGATTAATATACTAAATGATTCTAATACCAATTAAAATTAAACACTAAGATTATATACCTAATATTACATACTACACCATTGAGTTAATTTAATGTGCAAAGAAAATGCTACCAAAAAGAATTTAAAAAAACAATATGGAAAAAGGCCTAATAAACTAACTTAACTATCTACTAACCTCTAACTAACTTATTAACTTATACATCTAACCCTCCATTAACAAGGTTTCACATCCAATTTCTCACAACATTTTATATGCACAAAGAGAACAACAATATACTCCCAATCAAGGTCTTACAAATGAGTTTTACAAACCCATTGAAGTAGGGTGAAGGTGGGATTTTATAAATAAGAGAATGCCATTACAAATTCCAAATTTCTCAACAAGATTTTTCCATGCCTCTCCAAGGCAATATTGACATTGCTTCCATATACATATTAGCCATTTCTATGCCAAAATATAATATTTTCAACATGGCTTCATGGAGCCCATACTCTATGAATTTATCCCTCTTCTCCAATAGAAGAGACTCTCACTACAATGGAGATCCCAACTAACCCCTTCACCCAAGGCCACTTCTTCCCTTCCCAAAGGGTGAGTAATGCCTTTACTCCCATTAACAACACTCCCAATCCAAAGAAATAAAAGTTGATACAAAAAAAATCTAATGCATTCCCTACCCAACACATGACAACAAAATTTACATACTACAACACTACACAAGATTACATACATGAATCGCATACAAGATCTCATATTCATAAAACAATACATCAAACTTTCTTGCAACAAATCAAGCACTCCATGGCAAGAGAAACCAACCTTCCAAATGTGTTATGGGGAAATGAAACTTGAGAAAATCCCAAATCCTTATCTTTCCTCCTTCCAAAACCCTAATTGTCTCTAAAATTAGAGAGTGGGTGAACACCCACTAAGTCTCCCAAAACCCTCTAAAAATACCTCCAAAAGTGTACTCAAGAACTAGCAATGATGAGATATGACAACTAGCCTTTTTGTCTCCCCTCTTAATTAAGAGTTTAACAAGGAGTGTGGGACAAGTTAGATGCATAAGACCATCTCTATTTTCGCCATTTTTGAAAAGTAGACATGTTGGAGAGTCATAATGGTGACCTAGGTTTCTTCCATAGGTAAAAACTACCCCTAACCCAAGGTACCCCCTTAGGGTTAACTAATTTTGGTCAAAAATACACTCTAGGGTCACTTTTAATCCCACCAAAGTACACCTAATATTCAAATTCGAGTTCCAACATGATGGGATCCCTACAAGGAATCTATATGCAAGCGATTAATATAATATCCCATAAGGTTAAGTGATTCTTTCCCAAGCCCTAATTGACATGTCATAATCCACATGGACAACACAAGTGTCAAGTGACACCAAATAAAATACACATCACATTCACAATGACATGTCCAAAAAATAACATAAATTTAAACTATTAACACACATTCAGATTACATTTATAACAAGGGTCACAATACAATGAGGTTTCAACCCCTTATTGGATTAAACCTTGGCTTACTCAATTCACATGTGTTTAGCCCTGATTCTGCAAAAAATTCTATGGTTCCCTTTCATGCACACTAAACTTCGAGTATCAGTAGTCCAAGATGATAAAATTGCATGTAATATACATTTTCAATTCATAATTAACAACATTAATCAATAAGCAGAATTAAGTCCCTAATTGAGATTTTCATACATAAATATTTAAAACGTAAGAATCCCTTAATCACCATGACATAACATCCATAAAATAGTCTAGTCTAATCATAATTTAGTCTTCTCATCAATTCACTGATTTAAACATATATAATCAAAGTCAACCACCTGTTCTAGGTCTAATCCATATCAAAATGTAAGCCACACAAAATAATCATCATCATATCATAATATCACGAGTCCTTGTTGGGATAACAAAAGGTGTATCAATGTATTAAAACATAAAGTGTCAAAGTGTGATCGAACAGTAAAGCTATGATGGGTCGGGGTGAGGCCTCACAAAAACATAGATAATATACCGTTAATTAAATTCACTTTATAAAATATACAAAATTTCAAGAAAAATAAGTGACACATTAGAGAGAACTCGTAATGTAAAACATACATATATATGCTAGAAAATACATCACACATAAATAAATCTATTCATCAAGGAAATAAATGAAATGATGATATGAATGATTATTAAATGATAGACACACCTTTTAAGACATGAAAATAATTGTTAAGCATAGCTGCTAGGATCTTGCATGTAACAAAGTATCTTATGCCAAAAGGAATGTAACATCATAAAACAATAGAAAATCCATAGAGATGAAAGGAATAGATGGATTTCACATTATATCTACTTATTGGTGACCTTAAGTGTAGAAGATATATACTTCCAAGTAATAAAGAGATTGTAAGGAGAAAAACATCATAAACAACAAGTTCATACATGGGAGGAGATCATGGTACAAAAGAGATGATCAACAAAGAGATAAAGGATCCTTGAAAGAAGGAGAAAGAAATAAAACCCAATATAATCCCTAAGTGAAATATCTTGTATAATAAAAATTCACTTTCAAGCAAGCATAATGTTGCAACTCAAGATGAAAATCCTTGTGTAAAACAACAAATTTTTGCAAGAAAGAATATTATATAATAAAAGATGCAAGTTAACAAGGGATATTGGATGCATTGTGAAGGAATATACAAAGAGGAAGGACATACTATGCTCCCAAATTGGTTTCTATTTATAAAAAACATTTTTTTTCAAGTTTCAACTCGGGATGTCTATCTCCTGAAAAAGAGAATATCTTTATGTAAAACAACGAATGCATGTAAGAAATAACACCATCCTATAAAATAAACAAGTCAACAAAGAGATAAAATGGATCATTTGAAATAAGGAGGAGAGTGAAATAGAACCACTTCCCCCCAAGTGAAGAGACAAGGAAAAATAACAATTATGTTTCTCACAAATTATGACAATGATCCCACAAAGGATAGGCTAATAATGTCAGATAATCAGGAGTAACATAATAGGAATGTAGACATATTAGGTAGAATGATCATGAGAAATGTGTCATTAATAGTTTCAAGTAATTTTAATCATACCACAATCAATGAATTCTTGAATTTTACACCTAAAATCATAACATTCACTAGTCTTATGGCCATGAATTTGATGAAATATACAAATGGAAGAATTGTCTTGTTTATGTTTGCTATTTTTGAAATTGTTTTTAAAACCCTTAAGAAACTCAAACAAAATATAATCTTTTTGTAAGGATAAATTAGGAGGATAATGTATAGATTGATTAGGAAAATGAGAAGGTGACACACCAAAGGTTTCTTTTGAAAAACATTGCTCATTAGGAAGGTTTGATGTATCAAATGTTGAATCTGATGAAAGATCAGATTCACGCCAAGATCCAGCTGCATGCAAGAACCTGTCACAAGAAATGAAGTGAAAGAGGAAAAAGCGAAACTCAGTTTTTACTCAAAAGGTGAGAGCAAAATTATCAA